>JAMLFT010000100.1:0-59377 GCA_026544285.1 Pachyrhizus erosus | reverse complement strand
ATTATTGTTATTATTATTATTGTTATTATTATTATTATTATTATTATTATTATTATTATGATCAAGAAAGTGTTGTAAATCTAAGTCAACAATTGAACGAGCTTCAAGTTACTCTTCAATATAACAATCCCAATATTCAATTTGAAGCTCGAGACACCATGACTTTTCTTCAATTCTAAAATTACTAAGAACTTCTCTTTAAAGTTTTTAAATGGTAAAATGTTATTTTTCTTTATTTGAGCTTGTAAAATTCCTTTATCTGTTCAAGTTATACACAATAACTTTTCACTTTTCTCATGGTTTCCTTTTGCATTTTTCATAATGTGCTTTTTTTTTTCTCATTTTGTTGCACAACAAGGATAAAAATCCATGCAACTAATTTTTTCTATTATAATACTAGAATAAGGATTTAGGAAGGCAATCACGGGATCAAGGTATCAATAATATAGACACAAGAGTTATACAAATACAACATGATCATTGTGTTGATGAATCCTTGTAATTAAGGCACACAACCTTGTGATTTTTATAGTCTTTTTCTTTTGTCTAATTATATAATAATAAAAATTTAAAAAGACAAAAATAAATAAATTTTTATATTATTTTCATAGTTTTTATGAGTTTTTATAAATTTTTCTAATAGATATTTAACATAAGATATTAATAATAAGAAAAAAAATCCATGTATTATCTTTTAAATGAAAAACATAATAAAATATAAAGACTTTGACTTAAATTTTATCCTAAAATAATAATAAAATTGGGAATATTTTTTATATAAGTAAAATAAATTAATATTGATCAGGATTCAATTTATCAAAATTGAGTTAATTGGAGTAGAACAATAAAATTATATAAAAGATATAATATTTAGAATGGAGTCCAATTTCATCATCTTTCATCAAGTCTTATACATAGAGATAGATTCATGTTCACCAAATTAATTTTTAGATTCTAAATTGTATCTATCCAAAAAAAATATGTAAAAGATAATATCTCAATTTATATTTATTTATATGAACAAAATAAACCATGAATTATAAAGTTCTCATGTTATCCTTTTCATTTTACTTTTAGGTCATGTAACCAAATTTTGGACATTCTTAATTTTTTTCTTTTTGTTTTGTTAACTCGTTTATTTTCACCTTTGTGACATGCCAATGTTATTAATAATTTTTTCCTCTTTAAATCATTTATTCATTCTCCTAACTTTCATTTTTTTCTTCTTTAACAATGCAATCATTTGTGATTTTATATTTCACTATTAATAAGGTATAAAAGCATTTTTTTTAACTTTTAATTTATACTGAGTCAACTATTTAAACATTACAATATATTTACTTGAAAAGTAGTTTGACATATGATCATAAACATATTTGGAAGGAATAAACGAAGTTTTTGACAAATTTTAAAACTTATTACTTCCACGTTTACGTCATTGTCATTTAAAATTTTAAGGATTATTTTTTATTATAATACAAGATAATAAATATAAAACTTTCCAACAATAACTTAGAAAATGTCTTCTTTTTTTTAATTTAAAAATCTTTGACCTAACGTGATAATTTCATAGTTAACCTAATTTTGAGTAAATGAGGATGATTGTGTTAAATCCATGCCAATTAATTTAAAATTCACTGATATATTAAAATGGACCACTCACAATAGGTTTTTACTAATGTTAAGTTGTCACCCAAGAATAATATGTTATATGAGTTTAGTGTCAAGTGGCATAGAACCATTGCATCAATACTTGAATGTAGTGTTAAATGAGCAAGGATCCTCTCATTTTCTTGGACAAATGTGAACAAAGAAATTAGATCAAAAGTTCTTGATTAAGTTTACAACTTGGAATGTTAATACTTTAAAAGTAAGTCTATGAAGGAGGTGGATACCATATTTGGAGGGTTGACATCATATGCTTACAAAAGACCAAATGGACTAGAGAAAAATCTAAGGAACTAGATACTAAAGGATTTATACTTGGTATATAAGGAAAGTTAAAAGAAAGAATGGTGTAAGTATTAGTCAATTTGATGTAAAAAAAACAAATAAGGACAAAATTTTAGCTTTAAAAGTAATGGTTACACAAGAGACCATCAATATCATTAATGTTTATACACCACAAGTAAGATTGAAGACACTTGTGAAAAGAAAGTTTAGGGAAGATTTGGAAGGATTGGTTCAAAGCATTCGCAAGATGAAAAGATTTTCTTAAATAGGAATCTAAATAGATAGATTGGTAGTGAGATAAGACAATTCAATGGAGCTCTTGGTAGTTTTAGTTTTAGATAACTAAATCAGAAAGGATAATATATTATTGATTTCTATATTGCTTAAAATTTTAAGATTATTAACACTTATTTCAAGAAACAAGGAGGACTATTTAATCAATTCCAAAATAGATAAAGAAAAACAATATAATTGCATTAAGATGTATTAAGGATGAAGAAGGAAAAGTTTTGGTTATAGACCAAGATATCAAAAAGAGAAAGGAAAATTATTTCTACAATTTCTTAAATGATTAACAAGGATTGGCTCCTAGTAGAAAAGACTAGAAATCCAAGATAAGCAAATTTTGGCTTACTACCACAAAATTCATATTAGAGAGGTAAAAGAGACTCTTAAGAAGATGAATCATGATAAAACTATTAGTCCAAATGGTATCGTTGTTGAAGTTTGAAAATGTGTAATAGAACAAGATATCATTTGGTTCACTAAACTATCTAATGGTATTTTGAGATCTAATGGTTCTAATATTTAAGATTAAGGAAAATATTCAAAATTGTCTTAACTGCAAAAATATAAAACCTATGAATCATTGTAAAAAAAAATCAATTTGATTGTATATCAAGAAGGCTTGTAACAAAAGTTATGGAAAATTGATGAAAAGGTACTAAAGCAAAGAAAAAGACATGTATATGGTTTTTATTCACTTGGAAAAAAAACTTATGATGGAATGTCAAGCGTGGTGGAATACTTTAGAAAAAAAACTATGTGTTTGCTTGATTTATATTTGACATATACAAGATTTGATGGGGTGACTACTAGTGTAAGAATCTCTAGAAACAAGGCTAAGGTATTTCCTATATGGACAAGAACATATAAAAGTTCAGTGTTACATCCTTGTAATTAAGTCTTGGATGTCATTACTAGTAACATACAAAATATTATCCTTAATTATATACATTTTTCAAATGAAGTAGTTTTGATTGAGGGATCAAGAGAAATAGTCATATTAAATTTGAGCTTTGGAGACAATTTTCCTACTCAAGTAGGAGTAAAACAAAGTATGTACATTACAATTTTAAGAAAAGATAAGAGGAATATGACTTGAAAATAAAGATTGGAGATGTCAAATTAAAAGTTTTTAAGTTTAAATATTTGAGATTAATACTACAAAAATGATGAAAAAGTTAATAAGAATTTCATGCACAGGAAACAAATGGGATGACTAAAATGAATAAACACATGAGAGGTTATTTATGACTGCAAAGTACTTGCCAAGTTCAAAGACAAGTTTTATTATATTGGTACATGTTTGGCTATACTTTATGATAATGAATATTGGACTATCAAAGGGATAACAAGAGAAAAAAAAATATATGACAAGATACAAAATGATTATATGATGAAATATTGGTATTAAATCGATTTAGAAAAATATGACAAAAAACTAATCAATATGGTTTGGACATGTACAGAAAATGTCACAAGGACCAATTAAAAGAATAGATTGGTATGATTTTTAGTCAAATAAAAAAGGGAAGAAAGACTAAGAAGGACATTGAACGAAGTTGTTAAAAGAAATTCCATGATAAATAATATCTCTAAAAACTTGATCTTTAATCGAATTAAATGTTATGTTAGTGACATTAAGACTTTTATTATTATAAAGATCTTTGACCTTTCATTTACTATGATACAATGACTTAATTATGTTTTTAATCCATCAAACTAGGAGGTATGTTTTTTTTGTCCCTTAAATAAAAATTTACATTGTTAGTTTTCCAATTTTGAAAAATGTTATTTTTACATCTACTATAATTTGGGAAACTGAAAATGATATTTTTCAATCTCTCAAAATTCTAATAAAGGGACTAAAAAAATAATTTTTAAATTTGAGACTAAAAATATACAAATTTTTATTTGAAGGATTAAAAAATTAACCTCCTAATTTGAGAGATTAAAAATACAATTAAATCTTATACATTTGTGTAGACTTGAGGTAGGATGTATGATATCTTGGACTTGAAAATTTTTAGAGTGACAAATACTCAACAATTCTTTATAATTATGAAATACTAACAAAAGAGAAGAATATTGAGAAGATGATGAAAATAAACTCCTGTACAGACAACTGTATGACATGGTTCCATAATCATTCGAGTCACCTGACATTTCTTGAAGAAACATGTTATTATGAATTACCTGGAAGTAATGAAAAGTTGATTTTTTCATTATCATGGTTAAGACACTTAGTTTTCCTTATCATCAATAACATTATTAGCAATCTGTTAAACTCTACATTTATGCCAAAAATTATCAACTAAGCTGCCGTAAATACCGCTTTTATGAATTTGAACAGGATTTAACAACTGTACAAATAGAAGCAAATTAGTACTCTAAACATCAATTCCAGAACAAAATACAATACCAATTGAACTACATGCATAGAAGAGAGTACACTCTCTACTAGACGAAACTTCTAGATACGCCTGCCTCTTATATGAACAAATCCCCCCGTTACCAATGCAATATTATCAGTCGACAATAAAGTATGTTAGATCTAATCACTTGTCAAGTCAAGTTTGGGGACATCTAATTTAGTGAAACAAGTCTCTCATAAAACCTATCCAAGTCTTCGATGGTGAACCAATCTTTTTTCATCTGCAGCATGTCAATGTCAAACATAACTGAATCAAAATGCATATTTTAATTATAAATTTTAAAACAGCAACGAGATAACTTACAAAGTATGGGTACCCCTCCATGCTAAAATTATCAGGCGCAAGCTCCAAAAACAAATTAATGAAATAGAGGATGAAAAATCCACATTCATTACCATCTCTTTGTTGTGGCACCTACAATAATTTGTTTTTTTCTTCAATCATTGGTTATTTGGTTACACTGGGGATGAAAATCATAGGAAGGTTGATAATTACCTTGGGCACCAAAAATGGAATTCGATATACAAGATGCTTAGTCTCAGGCCTGTCCCCTGTTTTATAAATATCTAGTACAAATCTGAAAATGAACATAAAACCTTGCATATCTAAAATACTCCACAACTGAACAATAATGTCTGATCAAAATAAATAGATATTGTTGAGGAACGACACCTTCTAATCTCAGGTTCAAGCCGTCTTGGATTGGCCATTTCAAGAGAATCCAGCAACAACATACACCGTGATCTGGTAGTTGATTGCAAGCTTTCACCAAAATGGCAGAGGATCAAAAGGCTCCAGTGACCCCTACAACATTGGGATTGAAAAGTATGCATTCCATGAATTAACATTTGATAAATAAAGAAATGGCTCTTTGACAAGAAACAAAATTGAGTGCATTTACCAGCAGACTATAGGAACAAAAACATATGCCTTGGAGAAAATAGGTTCTTTTTTAATCCAAGTCAGCACCTTGTCTTTTGATGAAGCAGTCCTGTAAAGGCTAAACCATAAGCTGTCAAAGCACGTAAAGTGTCTCTTCCTATCTTCTGAGCAAATCTTCCATATTTTCCTGCCAGAAAAATTACATTTAGAAACAAGGCCTCAATTCTGAAGCTGCTCCTTTTACATCATAAATTATTAGACTGTAACTTACTTCAAGTAAATATCAAAACCTCCACTGTCTAGCTTTGCTTTGGGTCTAGAAAGTGCTTCCTTCGGTTTAGAAAGCACCTCTTTGGGTGTAGAAAGTGCTTCCTTGGGGGTAGAAAGTGCTTCTTTGGGTTTAGACAGCTCTTCCTTGGTTGTAGAAAGTGCTTGCTTTGGTTTAGAAACCTCTTCCTTGGGTGTAGAAAGCTCTTCCTTGGGGGTAGAAAGCTCTTCCTTGGGTTTAGACAACCCTTCCTTGGGTGTAGAAAGTGTTTCCTTGGGTGTAGAATGCTCTTCCTTGGGTCTAGAAAGCACTTCTGTTGGTCTAGAAGGTGCTTCCTTGGGTCTAGAAAGTGCTTCCTTTGGTTTAGAAAGCACTTCCTTCAGTTTAGACAGCTCTTCCTTGGGAGTAGAAAGTGCTTCCTTTGGTTTGGAAAGCTCTTCCTTGGGTGTAAAAAGTGCTTCCTTGGGTCTAGAAGGTGCTTCCTTGCCATTGAGTTTACTCTTCCTCTTTGTTCGCATTTGCCGCGGAACATTGGTCCAATCAAATGGATATGAGGAAAAATCACTTTCCATCTTATCTTTTAAAAGCTTTGTTTTCTTTCTTAGATGAGCATAGACAAACTGGTTTCTACATCCTTAGTTGATTTTTCTTTCTTGCTTTATAGAAATCACTGAGAAGAACAATGACAGACAATCAACTTCTCCATTTGGTCCCAAAAGTATACGAAGTCTCAAAACACCATCATGCCATAGTTGTGAAACCCCAATACCCACATTAAACACAACTTTAAATTTTACTAAAGCACCCCCCCCCCCCCAAACACACACCCCAATTTTCCCAAAATAAGAAAAGAATAAAATCAATGTTTATATGTAAGAAAAAGCAAACGAATCAACGAAACCTAGAAATTCACAGTCATGGTCCTGCAACAATTAAGCCACACATTTAACGTATCTAACGAATTTACAAGTTCACAATTAAACTACGGTGATGTTGTTCATAAACACAAACTAATTATGTCCCTTTTGAGTACACACATTTCTCATACAGAGATAAGGGCACAACTCGATTATACTAAAATTCTAGTGTTGAGTACACACGAACTGTCACATATTTTGCTATCAAAACAAGCCGGTCACATGATTATGCAAACAACAACAGAAAGTGACGTAAATTGGGGGAAAATAGAAACCCTTACGATGATGAAGAACTAACCTTCGTTGTCACCGAGTTTGCTAGTGTTCATTGATGTTGAGCGCAGTTTCTTCTTCTACTATGGCTGTTTATTATTATTATTATTATTATTATTATTTAATTATCTAATAGGAGGCACGAAGCAGAGTGTGTTACTCAAATCAATGGAGCTGTGATCGTTTGGTTTCCCTTCTGAGGGGTTACAGGGTTTTATCATATCAAGGTAATAACGTTCCAGAAGAAGGAGTAACCGGGGTAACAGGAAGCGCCCTGAACACTTTAGTAGTGTTTGGTTGAGGAATTGATTTGATGTAATCCGAAAAACACGCATGCATGCTATTGAGTAAATTTCAACTGCAAGATGATGATCGGATGGTTTACGTTTTAAGTGAGTATTTTAATCTGATTTATCGATAGTGAAACTTGGGCCGTTAATCTTATCGAACGCTCCGATTTAAGTGATTGCTGAATGCCTGATCTCGTGACTGCAGAATGATCAAACTGAATCCGTTTAGTGGAACGGTGGAATGAAATCAATTGAGTTTTTTTTTTTTTCTTCCTATATTAGTTCTTAATTTTTTTGACTGATTTTAATCATTTAATTTTTTTTCTCTCCTTAATTTTACTTTTAATCCTGCTAATGCACTGCATATATGGGTACATGAATTGGTATCGATACATATAAAACACATTATATTAATATGTAGATTTTCTAGTGCTCTTTTTGACACTTTCGTTCAATTAGTCAGCCGAAGAACTGAAGTGCCAACATTGTTATTGCTGAAGATATCTTTTCTTTTTTCATTCGATAATGTATTATATTTTATCTCTATATACTAAAGTAAGGTTATAGCATATATCTAAAGAAGATTTTTTCCGGCTCATTTACATTTTAAGGTTAAATTAGTAATTGCAATGTTATTAATTTTAATTATTTAAAAATGATTATAAATGTGTTCTTAAATTTAATTATTTAAATATGTATTCGTATAATTAGTTATTTAAATATGTGTTTTTAAATTTGTATCATTTCATTTATTCATTTTATTTTTTACAATATTTTTATAGTACATTAAATTACAAAGAAATAATACCCTCAACTCAACGACTACCAAAAACCAATAAGGAAACGACAAAGTTGACCAAATGTTTTATAAACTCGTTAGATCAAGTTGAATCTTTTTTATGAAATGTTATATCAAGTAGCCAAAACAACATCAGAATTGAAGGAATTGAAAAGAGACGAACACCTCAAAGTTAATAGCAAAGGCGTAATAATAAATATTAGTATTAAATTTCAAATGCTTTTGAATCAGAATATAAACATTAGTCATACCAATCTAGAATCCTAAAATATACAAAATTCTTACAAAAGCAAAAAAATTGAGTAGCAGAAATAATTAGCACAATTTTGAATTAATATTCTGGGCTAGAAGCCATTCACAATAGCCAGACGCATCACAATAGCCAGACGCATCACTAATCCCCATTTAAGAAGGGAATTTTAATGGTCACTCTGGATGCATTAGAAGGAAGGGCAGGACCTGCCTTGAGTGAACTTCTTAATGACTCCAATGCTCGGGAAGTTTGAAGAGCCATCTCGGCATGGAGTTGTATACATGTCATAGCCATCTATACAACAACAACAAAAGCCTTAAACATGTCATAGACGTCTATAAACAAATTTTTTTATTTGGAACAGGAAATTAACAGGAGTTAATTAAACCAAACTATAGAAGGGGAATAAGAGGGCTTTGCAATGCTCTAAAGCAGAATAAAAAAGGCCAAGAGTAAAAATTCCTAGGGATAATAACAAGCTATCGGGGTTAATATATTAAAAGCAAATATATTGCTATGAATAATTAAAATAAATATGAAAATAGAAGTCCAAAATGAGACCAAGATTGACGTATCATGACATACGTTTAACTGTAACTACATCTGCAACCTTATCACCATTAAATAACTGTAGATCAATGCGTAGAAATCTAAACCTTTTTATATGACCAGAGTACAAGCAGAGATAATTGAAAAGCTTGTAAAAAGGGGACACACGGATTCTAAACCTCTTTGAAGCTTCAAATTATCTTTTGCTTACCGTATAACATTCTTTATCTGTGTCTGACTCAGCTACATCAAGGGCCCACGTGCGAATCCATTCAAGGCCAGTCGAAATTTCAACATTTCCTTCGAGTAAAGCAGATGAAATGTAAGTAGGATGAAGGGAAACTAATACGCATGCAGCTGCAAAAAGGACGGCTCTTCTCACATACGCTTCCTGGTGATGGCATACCCCTCTGCATGAGTTAAAAAGCAAAGTGACAACTTTTCCTGCATTAGCACACTAGCAAAACAACAAAGTAGCAAGAGGAAAATATAAACATGTACCACCAATAGGATATCCAATTATGAATTCCATTAGCACGTGCCAACATAGACACTTTGGGGTGTGATTAAGGTTTTAGATTATGTCAACCCTCATAGGGTTTGCAATTAAATAGACAACTAAGGTCTTAACCAGTACCTGGATCTTAACATATTCAGGAGGGAAGGAGCCAGCACAGAAGCTTCTGGATGCATGGCTACAGATTTCATACAAACCCCAAGCATGTAAATGAGTTTCCCCAAGACAATAAAATCCCTGCCAAGCAAGTCAACACCATGCCTTTTTTTATCATATCCCTCCATGGCAGGAAGCATGAATGCAGCAGCATACATGGGAAACTTATTATGAGAATACTCTATCTGGTTTTGTTGTGCAGGAGATCGTAGGCTCCACCGACGTGTTTTCCCTTTCTTGACCTGATTAGGTTTTGGGGGAAGTTCCCTCTCATGGCTATTGGACCAATTTAAAAAAGGGCCAGTACCTGAGATCTCTTTCCAGGAACCAGCTCCAGGAGTCCTTGTGCTGCTAGGTAGGAACCAAGGTCTACTATCTGAAACAACTGAAATCAGGGAACTGGTCTGATGTTTGGGTTTCATAATTTTTGACTCAGCAAGTTCCTGAGCTGCTTCTGTCATGACATCTAGTATCATAATGCGCTGACTGATATCTACATTAGGTGAATACAAAAGCTTGTTTAGTGTCTCAACTGATTCATATGGGCAAGTGACTGCTAAGGCAACTAATGCTCTTTGTCTTTTGTCTTCAGTGGATTCTTCTGCACCTTCTAAAGCTATATCAGAGCAACGAACCTGAACAAGAGTTCTGGTCAGATCTCTAGCTGCATGTTTTAGTTCGTCTGGGGATGCTCTTATGAGCTTTTCAGCTACATCAATAGCCTTTTCCACCTGCAATAAAATTTAAAAATTTATAAAACATCAAATTTCAGCAAAAAAGCTGGATATCAAGAGATGACTACAAACTGGTTTTTGAATAGCTCGGTCTAAAGTCTAAACCAATTGTGTAATACTTGGTAATCGTAGTAATTATTGAAACACTTAATTCATAACCAATTATTTTTTTCTCACAAGAAATCAAATAACATTAATAGACATGGCAGATGATTAAAATAAAAAAAAAAATTGAGAGCAAATTACAAACCCCTTCGGCGTCATCGGATTTTCTAAGAGCTGCAACTACATCAGCCAATTGTGAAATTTTTCTTTTCAAATCTGAGTCATCATCTGACAAATCATACGGCTGTAAAGATGAATCACTTGAGGAATATGAATTCTCACTTGCACTATCGTCAACATCCTCATCGTTATCATCTGATTCAAGATTCAGTGATGCTGGATCAATAATCTCATCTGGATCAAGCGCATTAAAGTCTAACAACGTCTTTTTACCCTTTACACAAATACTTTTCTCTTTATTAGAAGGGGAATCAGAGTCCTTCTCTGGACCTGATACTCTACATATTTTTGTCCCCTCAACATCTTTTCCTCCACAATTTGAGGCAGCCAGATTCCCTTTCTTGGGGAGGGTGAATCCAAATTCCCAATCAATTGTCTCCCCACTGCAGCTATCATCGAGGTACAGAGGATTCTTTGGATCAATAATTTTAGACAATGCCAAAGCAACACAGCTAGCCATTTTTCGAACTAAATGATTAGGACTCTCCAGCCTGCCTGAAACAATTACAAAAAATTGAAAGTCAACAACTCACTCTGCAAGTAGGAATGACCACCAATTTTTAATCAGATTTACAAGACTACTGTTAGAGTATATGCACAGTATAAACAGTAGATTCTAAGCTGAGTTTATTTTCATCCAGCAGTCATTCTTTTATTGACAGCTGTCAGTTAGATATACTGAATTGTTGACAATCAGAATTGGGATTTTGTTTTGTAAAAATTACCGTTGTGATTTAATATTATAAAAAATAATTCAGCTTTAAACCCTCTCTATTTTCTCTCTGCTCTCTCACTTTCTCTTTCTACTTTCCTAGGTTTGAGAATGCTGGCACATAAAACCCTACACTCATTCCAGATCATAAGCTTTAAATAACAACCTAAATTTGATAATATAGACACATTTGACTTGACTCAAAGCAGGATCACAGAATAAAATAGTAAGTTCAAGTGGAACCATTCCCTATCCAGAACGCATAGTGTTTCCAGATGTAACACATCCATTGGGTAGGGCCTGTTATTTAAAGTATTCTGAAGGATTAAGGGTAGGCGTCGTGCAATAGTTCCAATCCCACATAATCCCCCTTTTCATCCTTATTTATCAAGACACCCAACAATTAAGTAAATGACAATTACAGCTAACTCCTTGAAGAATCAAATGCATGGCATTCTTCATCCCATCCAATTCAATCTTAGACATTGTCTCCAGAGAAAGGCCTAGTGCAGCAGATATGTCTGAGACAAATATAGGAAAATAAATAAATAAATCACAACAATAAAGATGGCATCAGATCCGATGAATGCTCTGAGGAGGAAAGTGAATAAGATTGTTATAATTATAATGCAGTAATACACATCAAATGTGGAAATAGCCTTTCCACTTACAAGGGTAAAGGCACATACACTTGCCCTCCCCCAAACCGCGTAATGAAGGTAACTTCATGCACTAAGCCACCATTTTTCTAAATTCACATGGAGAAGCTATGTACTCCTCTATTCCACATGCTTTTTACTTTCAGTATATTAGTACAATTAAAAAGGATACAGGCTTGTTGCTCAATAGGTGCTGTTTGCACAAATTCCTTCTTAGACCATACTGCAACGAGACGTTGGACAGTATTCAAAAGCCCAGGGCGATTGTGTCCTGATAATGAGGTTCCAGGTGGGCATTCATGAACAGCAAATTGGAGGATCCATTTCAGGCAGCTAACAGGGAATACTTTCCATAGCAGGAATTTGTCAACAAACATAGACCTGAAGAGGAGCCACGGGAACATAGCAAAAAATGGGGCATAAACATATATAAAGTAATAATAGTAATACTGGAATATTATTATGGTTTCTATAAAAAATATAAAAAAAAAAGAGGAAAAAAATGCCTATGATGGTGAGAGTGTGACAGCCCAATATTTATCTTCTATTATATTATGTAAATAAATAGAGAAAATGAGTTTTATATAATTATTTTAACAAATACATATTTTGGAGTAAAGGGTGTCACAGACTCTATATAAACCATGTCGTGTGCACAAAATAGTCATTAGTGGAAAATAGCAGCTTTACAGAGGTTTAGCCCTCAAGTGCAACAAAAAACCATCATGTAGTGGCTTTGTGTAGCAGCTGTGTGGGCCTGAAAAAATGTGGCTTCATGGCTGCTGCGTTCATGACTCTTTTCCAGCCAAAAACCTCTTTTCTGGCCCTGAAGTAGTGACATTTGGTGCTGCTGTTTTAGGGGGCAATCTTAAGATTTTATCCCCCTTTTTCAAGTCTAAAACCCTATTCCCCATTGTCACTTAACTAGCACAAACACTGAACCCCCACTCTTCTCTCCAATGAAGGCCCACCTTTCTCCAATAACAATGCGGCATTGCATTGTTTTCTGGCCATTTTCAGTAAACTCATCTCTATTGAGGTTTGTGCAGCCCTGTTCTGACCTGTGTAGACATCTCAGTATGAAACAGATCTTTTACCTCTCTGTTCTCACCTCTGCTTTCTTGTTTTTCTAAGTTCTACTCTACCTTATATTTTTTTTTTCTAATTGGGTTTTGTCTCCCTGGTTGAAGGACAGTAACAGCTTCATCCACTCAACCACAGGGATCTACACCAACCACTGCCTCCACCTCTGCATCAGTCTCTTTCTTGTACACTGACATGTGCATTTCGTTCTCAAATTTTAACTTTTGATCATTAATTATGAATGACTATAATTTTAGTTTTTTATTTTTATTTTTCAGCACACACACACATGTATAATGTGTATCTTAAAAACTTTAGAACAGTGTTCATCCCACTACCCACTACAGCTTTTCATGAGTCAGCCACTCTGCAGTACTAGTTGGAATTGACTACTAAGTTGTGTGCATCATAGCACAAAGACCTAATGTCAATAATAACCAATAACGTGGGGTGCTGCAATTTTATTTCTTTCAAATTAAATGGCACATTCATTAGTTCTAGATCATCCCTGAACAAATGCAAAATAAACTAATATTTTCACTCACCTGACAGAAGCCTGACGCTTAAAAATTCGATGTAATAACAACCACAGCACCCAATACACTTGAACATCATTTGCATCTTGAATAGCTAATTTATGCAAAATCAGCTCAGAGATTCTTTCCGTGGTATAAGGATCACTGAAGGATTCCAGTAATCTCGACCAAAATATCGTGTCGGGTTTTGACTCAAACAATTCCATAGTAACTGAATCATTATTTGATGATAAGAGGCTGTTGACAAGCCTCAGAACTTCCGGTATTAATTCACTAGCTAGGAGATCTACAAAAAAAAGTATTGAATCAGGAAACAATTTAGATCGCATTAAACAGCTAGTCCAGACAAAAGTTAATTATAATTCACAACACTAATGGCATAGAATTAGAGTCACAACTGCTGGTCAACAACTTCATTTATCCCTTTCAGCAATTTTAAATGTGGTTTTATTGTATTTTCCATTAAGTATAAGATAAGAGTTATAAGACAGTTAAATTCAACATAATGCTTCCAGTTTCTCAAACCATGGTTATTAATCCCAAATAAGAGTGGGGAGTGGCCAACCCTAAAAATGCTTTAGGAGGATGGCCACTATACCAATGGTTAAATATACAAAATAATCAAATTAGACTACACAAATATAAATGCTCAAAAAATAAAAATACCCAAGATAAGACATATTCATAATTAATAATCAAACCTCATTGTATAAGACAATTGGGGGGAAAAGAACAGAACTATGAAGTGTGAAGAAAGAACATAACACAAATAAAAAAAAAAGACCTGTAAGCTACAGTGCCCGATGTGAAGAGACCAAAGGATAAAAGAATAGAAATATGTGAAAAGAGACCTAAACACTGCCATAGAACAGTGGGTCTGTTGAAGAACATCAGGGTTTGCCAAAAACAACACTGGCAGTGGTTTTGTGGCCAGAAACAAAACAGAGGTCCCATTCCATCTTTCATTAAAACAAGGTCAAATCTCCAATGTTTTTTTTTTTGTCAGAACAGAAACCCCATATATTTCTGATGTAAAACATTGGCAAATCACAAAAATACCCAAAAAAAGGGGTTTGATAACTCAGAAAACAGGGGGTAAAGAAGGGATTTATCACCGCAACTAGACAGTGTCCCCGACTGCAGTAATTTTCCAACAACTGCAACTGAAAGCAATCCACAATAGAAACCTTGCAGTGGCTTGAGGCTGTGGCATATTGCTCCATCACTATATAGCTCACCATTCATAACTATGTCTCAAAACAGTATTTTTTTACATATAAGAAACAGTACATCCCTATTCCAATAGATAAGACCTAAATCCATCAAAACAATGAGATACCTAACCACTGAATCATCTATTTTAAAAAAAAAAATTACCAAACCAGACTCTTGTGAGAAATTTATTTGCTAAAAACAATCAATAAATCACAAATTGTTATATGATTAATGATGTTGACAAGATTAAAACAGTTTTGGTTGGTCCATGCATTAGCAACTTAGTAAGATATCAACTCTTAAATAGGACACAAACAAAATTAATATATTCTGTTTCAAAATCCCAGCATCCAACATACAAAACCAGAAGTGTTGCTTAACATGGATTCACATCAGTGTCAAATTATCCGTCTTCATCAAAGAATACAATTGGGAGTTTGAGACTGTATGAGAGACAAGAGAGTGAGAGTCATTTGTTTACTTGGGTTACTTCAGGCTCTTGGCTAATTCGCATTGTGTTATGTCCAAGGAAACTAGATACAACCTCTAGCTTATTAAACTGTTTGACATCTTGATTCCTCACCTATATAGTAAAGATGCTACAAGCTTGCAGTAGTCCATACTCATATGTCACTGCACTTACAACAATGCATTTCAAACTGACAAACTTGGTATTGATGTCAATTTCACATTGACAATTGATTCACTAGCTTCTCTTTACTTGTGTCAAACAACCCATGGACAAATGTTACAAATAAGAAACTAAATAACATGCCTTCTGCAAACTATGACTCATGCAACAGTTACTATCTTCTGAAAGCTATATAACCTTCATAACAAGTGACAACATGCCTTTTTTCTCCACAAAAAGGTACAGCAATTGCAACATATTGTGACTCTGACGTTGTTATATATTTATTGTTTATAAAGAAAAAAAAGAGAGCTGGGTTAACAGAAGACAAAGATTGATTGGAGAAAATGCGATCTATTTCACAAAGGCTGATAGTTAATTCAAAGCAATTTAATGATACTATCTAATATATGTATTTTAAAAAATAAAAAATAAAAAATAAACAAAAAATATCAAACCGTTCCACTGTCAAAATTTCTAGTTACCAGCAGAGCCACGACGACAAATGCGAGAAAACATTTCCCCTACAAATATCAGTGCACCAGTTTTGTCCATTTCATCCATGTCTACACTGTTTAGCAAAATCATCTCTCTTTCTTCCGCTAGGGACAGTAGTTGGACAACAATCTGCTTGAAGAACACACTGAATACTCTCGGTGAAAAAAATACATGGAGGATACTATGATATTCAAATGGAACCCATAAACTATCTAAATCAAGAAAGAAAAAAGGAGGATACTGTGATGACAATGAAGTCGTGGAGTTCATCCTTGCTTTGTCAGGAATAGATGCAACAATCTGTGCCACCCTAGATACATCCATCTTGATCCGCACATCTGTAACGCTTTTCGATTTAGAAGAACCACCAAACTCTCTTGCTAACTGGAGCACCCCATTATTTTCAAACAAGCAAAGTACAAGCAATCTGTAATAAACGCCGGAATCAGAATAGGTACTTCCCAACATTAAATTAAATTGGCTTGTTACTTCACACCAAATTAAGCACAAGCATGCCAATAACTTTTTATGGCAAAAGAAACGGCATTCAAGGCACTGCACAATATGAACATCCATACCTTTCGGAATTAGAGAGGATAGCGTTAACATCAAGACCATCACTCGCACTCAGCTGGAGAAAAGGAACCAAAACCTGCAGCACCTCATTGACCAATCCACGAACAAAGAACACATCATAAACATATTTCTGCGCCGAAAAGGAAAAACAACCCAACCAGTTTGAGGCAACATCTGCAGGAAGTCCCATACCACGTAAAAAAAAAACAGGAATAGCAAAACGCAACATCATTTTTGAACAACTTAAAATTTGAAGGGGAAAATAAAAACCTTTAAACTGCGAAAATAGATAAAATATATAATCTCATAAAAACATTACCAAGTAATAGAAACCTAGCCAGTGTAGGAAAAGCAGCCCCTCGATAAAACGCGTGCCACCAACCTTCTCGTTCTGCTTCAGAAGGAACATTGAGACTGAAGACCTGAAAACGGCACAAGAATAACATGAAATTACGAATACGTGATTGCAGAAGAGAATTACGAGACAATAAGGCGCACAAACCTGGTCTCGGTAATTCTCATCAATGCTATCTGCCACGATGAAACATAGATACAAAATCAAAATCTTCTTTCAAGCGAGTGAACCAGTGCATACGCGTTACCAGTAAAGAAATAGAGAAGAATTTGATTCACGTTAGGGCAAAAATGAAGGAACCTGAGAGGAGTGAAGAGTCAAGGGGGAAGATAAGGGTGGCTATGGAATGAAGCGCGCAAATTACTTGATCAACGTGCTTCGCATTCTTTATAGCCAAAATCACTTCGGCAACCTTGCTTACTATCACACCTTTCAACTCTCTCTTCTCTGAGCCCTCCTCCATCGGCGATTTTTCGAAGCCGAGTTTCTCTGCGCCACTCTGCTTCCACCGCGAATTTGCTTGCATACAGCTTCCGGAACTTATGAGATGACTCCGACTCCGTTTCAAACGTTAGGAACTACTACAGAACGGGCGTTTAACTCTGAGACATAAGCTTAAATGAAAATTTAATAAAAATTTGTGTTATCTTATTTAGTTATTATTAATTGTCACAAAAAAGTTATTATGAATTAATAATTATCATTTAGTAATTAGTAAAAATAATTATAAATTTTTAATCATGATACATTTGTTGAGAGTATTCAATTCAGTCCTCAAAGCAAACAATGTGTGTTTTTTAATACTAAATAATATTTATAAATATAATTCAATTTAGTATATAATTACGTCATTTTCTTTACAATTTAGTACATTTATCAAAATACTATTTAAGAGTGATAGAATGATTGACGAGGTAAGTTAATAAAAAAATGCATCATTGAATCGTATGAATTGTTTATATGAATTAAAAACAATATTTTTTTCTTCTTCTTTACATTATAGGAATAAGTTTTTTTTCCTCATTTTTGTGATAATTTTATTTTTTTGTTATGTTTCATTTTATATTTACCTCTATGTCTTCAATGCATATGTTTAATTTCATATGATTAATCATACTTTTTAATAATGTCTTTTTATTCTTAGATTTTAAAAAAAAATTAAATTAAAATAGATAGTTCTCGTGTTTTATCATTTATTATGGAAGAAAAATAAATTTATTAAGTTATGACTACATGTATAATTTTTATGTGTGTATTGTTGTTTAGATATTTGTTTGATTTTAGTGTGTGTTTTTTTTTCAACAAACAAGTTTATGAATTTTTATTGATAATTGACTTAATAACATAAAGTTGAAATTTAATAAGCAATGTGAATATTTTTTATTACAATGTAATGTAATGTACATGAGTGACCTTAATATGATAAGTACACATGGAGTAGTCTCATTTTATTGTTTTGAGAATGGTGGAAGATTTTGTCAAAATCAAAATTTATTAATTTTCGGATGCATTCTAGGGTGGATTAGTAGGCAATGTGATTTTATAATGAACCATGATATATTTATCATCAAATTTATAAATAGAAAATTTAATATTTCAAATGAATACATGACAATAGTATGTACCAATTACGAAGAACTTTATTTTCTTCTTTACAACATTTATTATTTGATACATTTGCTTTATATTATGAAAAGTAATTTCAATTCTTGGTATTCATCCTTCTTTGTCCATAAGCTTATTGAGAATGCAAAAAAAGTAATCATTGTGTTTTGTCATACGTTGTTATTAAAACTAATTTTCAATGGTGGTGCCCCTTCTTTTGGTATTTTTTTACCTCCTCTTCCTCCTTTTTCTTCTTTTTCTTTTCATTTTTTCCTCTTTCCATCAAGGTTATGCTTTTAAGTTTGTTTTTTCTCAACTCAATTGTGGCCATTACGAGGGTAAATAAACTAACCCCATCCTCATTTTCTTCCCTTTTTTAGTTTCCATCATTTGAGACCCTATTTGTATCCTTTATCTCTTAATCTTCTTTCACTATTTCAACAAACATCATAAACACCTACTTATACCCAATTCAATCCATAAAAAAACTTCAATCTTTATGGTAGGGAAAGCAGCCAAAGGATAAATTTCACTAATAAATAAATGTGATGATAATCACAAATAGAAAATACACTAAAGAATGGAGAGTAACTTTTCAACCAACTCCAACGTCAGCATTTTTCAATCTTCAACATTGTTGGAGCTAGTGACAATAATGATGGATGATTGGGCGTGATAGAAGAGTTACACAATGATCTGAGCTAGCATGTGAGTTGGAATATTTGTAAGGTGTAAAGCAATAATATGTAATCACATCCACTAACCTTAGTGTGTCAATTATTGGTATAATTTGTATTTGAGGATCTCTTTTTGACGACAAATAATGTAGAGGTATAACAAAGATTTTTCTTATTTATGCCTTTAATCTTTTCATCTAACAAAATCACTATAAATCCGTTTTTATTTATTTATGTATAAATGTACTTAGGCCTATCTTTGGACTTTTAGTGTGATTTCGTAAAGTTTGTAATTGTTTTTATTAGGAATATCTCATTATAGCCATTTTTGCATTCCTTCAAACCAACTTTAAGACACTCATACTTTTTATGACTATTTTCTTTCTATTTTTTTTTTCATTTTCTTATTAATTTAGTTTCGAATGTGATGGTTAAGGGTGATATAGAATATGCAAGTTATATATATTATTTTTATTTTATAATATTGATTTACGGTATGTGTAGCATAACTTATTTTTAACGTAAATTTTATTTATAAATTAAAAAAATCCATGAGTTCTTAAAAATAATAGTAGCTTATTTTTAAAGAACAAATCAATAAAAAATAGCTTTTAAAAAAAGTAATGTTTGCCGCTTTGTAGAACTTTCATAACTCTTTTTTAAAAAAAAAAACGACAACACTTTGATTCCTAGCATTGAACTTTTAGGGTATACCTTTCTCTCTATATATATAATTTGCTTTCAATTTTCACTTTGCAATTTGATTGAGAAATTAAACCAAATATCTCTAATTTCGTGTTTTCTAAAATCATTGATAGAAAAAAAATTCCTTATATCTACAATTTAATTGAGTGTTACTAATATATTTTTTCTATTAGAGTATCATTCTTTTTTTGTTATAAAAGAACTTCATTCTATTCCTTTTAATTAAGTTTATAAAATTAATTTTAAAACATATATTTTCCATGTGATGGGTTGATGTGAAATTAGGTATATTATTATGATTTTATATTCTTATATCTTGTCTAAATAAATTAGTTTTTTTTTTCAAATATTACTAAACAACCCTATAAAATAATTTAAAGTTCTTATTATTTGTAATCAATATTGAAAATTTTAAAATATTAATTAATTGAAAAAGTAGTTGTATCATATTTTTATTTGATAATTGAAATTTTTTATTAACATGTTTTAGAGTTGTTTTGAATTGGTTATTTTAATATTAACGAACTAATTTTAGTTATACACATGTTATTTAATGGAATATTTAGGTACTTTTCAAGGTATATTACTACAAAAATTGTATATAAAATTCATAGTCATTATAGAGTTAAAAAATTTAAAATATATGGTTCAAATTAGTTTTAAATATAATATTTGCTTGATCATATTTTTATTATTTTATATAAATAATTAAAAAATGTTAGTTTATATAAGTATTTTAAAACTTTTATTTCCAACAATATATATTGTGTTTTTCTAAAAATATAAAACAATATATTGTTTTAGTGTGTTTAAAATCATAAAAAATATTTTTTAATATGTATAAATAATTAATAATTAATATATCACATCCCTTAAATAATATATATGTGTATTAGAATATACACTTTATCATGTAATAAATAAAATAAAAAATATAAAGTTAATGATATGAAGAGAATCTTTACAAATAAGTGTTTATTGTTTGTGAAAAAATTGATTTAGTATAAATAATATTTTATAATATATGCTAAGGTATGTATGTGTGTAAGTTGTAATGATCAAGTGTGACTTGATAAGGTGTATTGATGAAGGAAAAATTAAAGATAAAAAATGAATAATGTCTCCTTTTAAGTGTCAATTATTTAATACATGTATTTGATAGTTGTGTAAGAAGAGAAAGAAAACTTTCATAAGTTGAATCATGATTGGTTAGTTCTATTTATGTCTTTAATCTCTTCATCTAATATGTTTCTTTCTAATCTTTAAATTTATGTACAAATGTATGTGGTTATTGAGTTTGACTTAATAAAGTTTATAATTTTCTTTTTTGATGGATACCTCATCATAGCCATATTTGTATTTATTGAAACCAACTATAAAAATCTCCTATCTCTTATGACCTTTATCTTTCTATTTTCTTTTTATTTTATGCACTCTCTTATTAATTTGGTTTTGTATGGGATGAACAAGGATGATATGAAATATACAAATTTTATGTGGAAAAAAATATCATTTCAAATTTTATACCATTATACATTTAAAGTTTTCATATTGGTTTATACCATTATTACATTTATTTACTCTAAAATATTTAATATTTTGATGTATTGATAGTATACTAAACTACATAGTCTTATTTCAATAACTAAATTGTTTAAATAGTTCATTTGATGTTAAGAAATATTAAGTTAACTAAAAATAAATAAAACTAAATTTCAAGTTCTTATAAAAGTTCTAAGTAAAGATTTTCAAGGATTCAATTTCATATTCATCATCTCCCTTAAAGTTTGCAGTGCTTATAATTTATAATAATTTTAAAATATAAAATAACTAATAATTTCAATATTCAACTAGATTGCAACATAACATATTATCTATGCAGAGCAAGGGTTATTAGATTGGTACATTAAAAAATAAAGAGTAATTCTTCAACCAACGTTAACATCAACCTTTTTTATATGCATTTTTTGATCTTTAACATTATTGGGGTTAATGGTGATAGTGATGGATGGTTAAGTGTGGTAGAGAAGCTACACAATGGTTTGAGCTCTCATGCAAGTTGGAATATTTGCGAGGTGTAAAGCAATGACATGTAGTTACAATCATTAACATTGGTGTGACAACCATTGGTATAACATGCAATAAAAAAAATTTCTTGACGACAAATGACATAGTAAGTGGGAACTCGATGATCGCAAATAGTTTAGTTTGATTTGTTTGATATGTGAATTAAGACATTAGTCCCAAATGACTCATTTTGATTTCTTTCTAGTTAACTTTTCCTTCTTGATTAAAGTCCTAAAGTGTCTCATATTTATAAAAAAGTAAACAAATGTGTTGATTTTGTAGCCAACATGGTTATGAGAGTTTTTCTTTATCTTTTATTCACAATTTTCATTCTCTTAAAACTACCACGATTAAGGAGGATGTTAAAGGTTTCTTATTTATATTTTTTTTTGTTACTTTTCAATTTATTAAACTAAAAACTAATTTACTCATGATGTGTGATTATCATTGATCAAAGAAAATTTTACACAAAAAATTAAATATCACAAATAATTTTTCAATATGTGAACGCGACGAGACCGTACTTCGTTATCTAATTTCGCACTATAATTATTTTCTATTCCTTTTAAATAAAAATATAGATATAAATAATATACAAATATAAATATATAAAAATAGAAATAAAAAATAAAATAATATAAATATAAACTTTATCACGATTATCTAACAACAATTAAAATAAAGAATTAAAATTTTAGAAGAATAAATTATTTTTTTTAAAGAAATAAAAAATATTCAATTTCATAAAATTATTTAAGCCTTTAAAAATTCATATTTTATGAATGAACATGATTTATGGAATTTAGTCACATAGTAGGAATTTGGAGACGAAATAGAAGGGTTTGTGGAATAGCGTATTATTACTAGTGCACTGCTAAAACCTTGTACCCGTACTAGCTTTCGGGGTTTTTCCTATCGTACATGGCGGCTGTAGCGGTGGCGGAGGCGAGAAAGGTCCCCCGCCCGGGCAAGGGCGGGTACGAAGCCCATGGGCTGAGTGAAGAAGAAGCGCGTGTTCGAGCAATCGCGGAGATCGTGAGTTCCATGGTGGACCTGTCTCACAGAGGCCAGAACGTGGACCTCAACGCGCTCAAGTCCGCCGCGTGCCGCAAGTACGGCCTCTCACGCGCGCCCAAGCTCGTCGAGATGATCGCGGCACTCCCCGATGCCGAACGTGAAACGCTCCTCCCCAAGCTCCGCGCCAAGCCCGTCCGCACCGCCTCTGGAATCGCCGTCGTCGCCGTCATGTCCAAGCCGCATCGCTGTCCGCACATCGCTACCACCGGGAACATCTGCGTTTACTGCCCCGGTGGACCTGACTCCGACTTTGAGTACAGTACTCAGTCTTACACCGGTTATGAACCGACCAGCATGCGCGCGATTCGTGCAAGGTAGGGTTGTGTTGGTTTTGTGTTATGGGGAATGAAAATGTTTATGAGTGAATAGTTTTGATTTTGGAATTAGGCTTGAGGTTCGTATATTGCTAATTGTGCGTTTCGTTCGGTAAATTAGTTGTTACTTGCGTGTTTCGTCGTGAAGAATAGTTTATAGAAATTAGAATGCACATTTGGAGACATCAGACGTGATTTTTGTGTGTTAAATTAGTTATTGAGTGTCTATTTCGTTGCTCAAGTGGCCTGAAGATTATTTTGACCGACAGAATACACATTTAGGGGTATCAGACTTATGAATTTTATCGGTCAAATTGATTTTGTTCTGAAAACTAATTTGACCATGCTTAAGGGGTATTAACCATATTTTTCATGTCATTAGGGATTAACTTGACTATGTACTAAGATATTAATTACAAGAAGTATCTACATGATGTTGTATTTTGATAGATAATCTTACTTCTTAAGCATGTAGTCAAGAGTTTAATCTTTAGGTCTATGTGTATTGAAAAATTATCTGTCAGGAAAGAATCACTCCTTTAAATGGATCTTAGATTAGTCTTTTGCTCTCAGTTGGGGATACCTTGATTTAGTTCACAAAAAAAATTTATATAATAGTTGATGATTATGATGGTAGGTTTGTAAATTTAGTGACTTGAGCATCACTGTTTGTGAGAAGGTTATCCTGTTAGTCTTGTTTTATTTCATGTACAAACATTCTTTGAAAGATTAACGATGTGCCTTTTGCTAATTTTTTATGAATGATATACTTGTGGAACTGGGTTTAGGTATAATCCATATGTCCAAACAAGGAGCAGGATAGATCAGCTTAAGCGTTTGGGTCATAGTGTAGACAAGGTTTGGAGCTTATTCTTTATCTCTTGAATATTCCAATCCAAATGCATGAAATAAGTATAGATGTACTGTGTAAAGTCCTTATATTTATGGTTATTGTTTGCAGGTTGAATTTATCTTAATGGGTGGTACCTTCATGTCACTTCCAGCTGATTACCGTGATTATTTTATAAGAAATCTTCATGATGCTTTGTCTGGACACACTTCTGCCAATGTGGAAGAGGCAGTGGCTTACTCTGAGCATGGCGCAACCAAGTGTATTGGCATGACAATTGAAACGTAAGTTGCCATTGAAGTATCTACATTTACAATAATTGTGAAAGTTTGGAGCCTAGGTCTGTTGGTCATGTACAGTTGCAAATGAATGTTTATATGTATTTTCTCTTTTGGTTAATAAAAATAATACATCCTTTTCTTGTAGATCAACAATTTTTCTGCAGTGGTATAGATAGTCTATATACAATATGAAAAGTTATCTTTGTGACAGATTGATTTAGTTATGAAATTTCTAGGATGTTTCTTCATTTTTCATTTGAGCATATCTATAATTAATTAATTAATTTAGTGGAAACCTGTTGGGAAGTTTACACGGCAATAGTGTGGTGTAACACATCTATGATGAGCTTATCAAATTTTATGCTTTTTAAATTTTTCAGGAGGCCAGATTATTGTCTTGGACCTCACTTGCGACAAATGCTTTCCTATGGTTGTACACGATTGGAGATTGGAGTCCAAAGCACCTATGAGGATGTTGCTCGTGACACTAATAGGGGACACACTGTAGCTGCTGTAGCCGATTGTTTTTGCTTGGCTAAAGATGCTGGTTTCAAGGTTTTTAACTCCTATCTCAATCTGCATGATCAGTAGAAAACATAGCTCCTATGTGTCCCTTCTACTGCATCTTTTAGATGAAAATTTGTCAATACATATTCCTGTACTCAAATTTTCAAAGAACTTCATGCCATGTCTGTTGTTTCATTATATTTGTCTAGACTAGAACCAGAGTAAGCTTTATGTTTCATTATATTACTCTAGTATATTACATTTCTCTAGCTGTATTTCCTTTAGAATATGGACTAGGTTAGTCATGACTCATGAATGTTATCAAACTTTTCTCTTTCTTGTCCTTTGGTTTATGCTTAAGTTTTTTGACTTTTGCTTTAGGTTGTTGCTCACATGATGCCTGATCTTCCAAATGTTGGTGTTGAAAGGGACATGGAAAGTTTCCGGGAATTTTTTGAGAGTCCCATGTTTAGAGCAGACGGGCTTAAAATATATCCTACACTTGTTATTCGTGGAACTGGACTTTATGAGCTTTGGAAAACTGGCAGGTATATATAAAATATTTTTGTATTATTTGACTACTTTTGTCTCTATCTTTTTAATTTCTATCTTATTATTCCTTAGGATTTTTTTTAAATGAACTGTAGAAAGTAAAAAAATCGTGAATATGATTGTAGGTATCGCAATTATCCACCCGAGCAACTTGTGGACATTGTAGCAAGGATACTTGCAATGGTACCTCCGTGGACACGTGTTTATAGAGTTCAGCGGGATATTCCCATGCCCTTGGTTACCTCTGGGGTTGAAAAAGGGAATCTGAGGGAGCTAGCATTGGCTCGAATGGAAGACCTGGGATTGAAATGTCGTGATGTTCGAACCAGAGAAGCTGGAATCCAGGTTATTATAAAGAACCTGTTTTGTTTGGGAATTTTATGTAACAAAGATTGCAAAGGCTTTAAAATTCTGCAGACAAAATTTGTTCACTAAATTCCTTTTTTGAGCACCAACAAACATTTTTTATTTCTCTGTAGGATATTCATCACCAAATTAGACCAGAAGAGGTGGAGCTTGTTCGGCGTGATTATATGGCAAATGAGGGTTGGGAAACATTTCTATCATATGAAGATACACGACAGGTAATTTGAACTCTCCTTCCTTTTTCTCTATTGCTAGTGCCTATTCTTATGTTTTCACGGTCCAATATTCTCCTAAATTTTCTTGCTTCTACAGTAATCTTTTTATAAAAATGTAAAGAGTGATGTAGGAAAGATAACCAAGTGTGCTTGCTCATCTTGACAAGATGTACTTCTAAGATAAACAAACCAAGAGTACTCCTCTTGGCAGTGTGCTCTCTTAATTAAACTAAAGTGTTCCACTTGGACAGTGTGCCCCTCCTACTCAAGTCTCAACTCAAATACTCTCTGAATAAAGGAAATGCCAATTGCGCAAAAGTCTAAATTAAATTACATTAGGCACCTAAGGGGATTTTTATAACCCAAATATAATAAAAAAGTATAGATAAAATCTAATTAGATACATAATAACCTTTTCTGTAAATTATTTTATCGAAGATTAAATCCCCTAAAATAAGGAAAGATATCTATATCTGAAACAACATAATTATCACCAAAATTCATATATTAAAAATAAAATAAATAACCCTAACCTGTTCTGCATTAAAAATTGTGGCTTGTAAATTCAGTTCATAATTGGCCGTGTTCCTCTTGTACATATTTTTCCTTCTTTAATTGCGAATCAAGAGGGACATGTCTTAACCTTTTGCTGAAACACAGCAATTACCTTGTGTGAACTCTCTGCATGTAAACAGGATATCCTTGTTGGTTTGTTGCGACTGCGAAAATGTGGCCATAACACTACTTGTCCAGAGCTTATGGGGAAGTGTTCTATTGTTCGTGAACTCCATGTTTATGGAACTGCTGTACCAGTTCATGGACGGGATGCTGACAAGCTACAACACCAGGTAATACTGTCTTGCTAATACCGAGATTACATGCAACATGGATTGAAATTTTCAAATGATTTCCTTGGATTAGACAGTCTGATTTAGCTCATGGACTTTTCTTGGAATTCTGGAAGATGCCAAGTTAAAAGTGGCCGGACTATATTAAATTCTTTAGCCATGTATAATAACCAAGAAAAAGATGCATGCTGATATTCGTACTGCGGCTTTCTTGATATACTAATTACACGCCCCTTTTCTTTTCTTCTACTTGACCTGCTTTACACCAAAAATATTGTTAACAGGGTTATGGCACACTTTTAATGGAGGAGGCAGAGCGCATTGCTTGCAGAGCACACAGATCAACAAAAATAGCTGTAATTTCAGGGGTTGGCACACGCCATTATTATAGGAAACTGGGATATGAAATTGAAGGACCTTACATGGTGAAATATCTAGTGAAATAACATACTAGATATTTCATGTGTAATTTTGTAGCTTGAGTTAATTATATGTTTTATATGTCAATCACAAGACATTCCGTTTGTGCAGAGATCCCCTAACGCCCCCACCCCCTAGTGCTTTCTCGGCTAAATTGGTTTTCATAATTCTCTATGTTTATTCTGAGATTTAATAGATATATTTTTTCTAGGTTCCTCTTGAAGTTGCATACTCAATTACACTACCATCTGTTTGACTTTACCTTGCATTCACTTTCTTACACAACTTGCCCGTATGGGTTATGCGAGTTTGTCAATATAGAAATGTTTCCATTTGCTATCAAATCATCTCTCTGGGTGAATGGACAAAACTCACGAGTTCCATAATGAGGAGACTGGATATATTTCGGGAGAGGGAAAATAATTTTGATCCTCGCAAGCAGCGCTCTCTCTCTCTCCCGACCCCAATTCTCCCATTGCTAAAAAAATTGACCATTTTAAGTAGATTTACCAACCTCAAACCATTATTAATCAATCTTGTGGACTATTTGATCAACATTGTCATTGACCAGTCTTGTATTTGTGACTATCCAAGCTTAAATTGATCATTTATATTTTATTGTTTTGTTACCTTAATTGATGTGGATCATTTATAGTTAAGATATAGGCTAGAGAGAGAATGGAGTCTTATTTGAGAGGATCTAAAATTAGAGGGAAAATGGTGAGCCCAACCTAAAAAAATTAATAGGTGTCATTCATATATTATTTTTGTAAATATTTTTAATTTTAAAAACAGTTAATGTGAGATTTTGATTTTTTGGAAAATAAATATTTTGAATTTGAAATACCTGAATTTATAATAATTGATATTTGTCTGCTAAGATCATGGAGGTTGGAAGTGCTATCTGCCGATTACCCGATCAAGCCCTGATGAATTCGTAGGAGATTGATAATAATTTGTGGATCAGATGAAATTAAGTGAAAATTGTTTGATACAATTGATTTATCATATAGATGATTTTGAATTCGATGAGTCTCAATTTACTTATTTCTGTCTTCACACTTGGCAGGTTGTAAAGGGGATATTCTGAGTTAGATGAAAAAAAGTCATTTTTTTCTTTTATTTTGTTCATGTTTCATGTGATTGACAGAGAAAGACTCATACTGCAGATAATATATATTTTTCTTTTATGAAATGAGGTGCACATAAAGACTCGCCTGTCTTTATGTAAAAGTCATTGTTTGAACCCATAGTAATTTTTACGCACTGCCACCTGCATAATTGATTATTCAATTTACGTAGTCCATTTTCATATGCGTTTTCATGCTTCTGAAATGGTAACATAATCGATTTAAAAATGTCCAAATCGTTTAAAAGCCTTTTAAATCAATCACAGTGGACAAGAAAAAAAATCGATTATTGAACCATGATAATTGATTAATGCCTTTTATAATTGTAGCGAAAACAATAATCGATTATTTGAAAATTATAGTTGATTAAATGTTTAAATTTAATGGATTAGATTCAATTATGGTACAAATGTGTATTCCTATTTTGTTAAGGATATAAGTTATAATTTTCATATATTTATCAAACTCTCTCGTTTTATTTAAACTAAACAATTTTATTATTTTATTTTTATTCTATTTTTCAATTGTTTTTTAAATTAAATAATTCAACATTCTATTATATTTTTTTCTTTTTAATTAATTTCTTTTACATTTATCCAATTTATTTTTTTCTCACAATTAAATAAAATGCGCGAGTGAGAGTTTGATGTGGAAAGTGTAAAATCAAACATATTATTAGTGATTTATGCTTTCCAAATATTCAAAATAATTAGGAATAGTTCTTACTCTGTATTGCCTTTTCTTTTAACTAGGGCACTCACTACTTATCAAGTACATATAATAATTTATGATAAAATTAATTTTAGTAGAATTCATTTCAAATATTAGGATTATAGAGGAGTTGATTAAACTCCATGAGGAAAGAGTACACAGTTTCACTTCACTTGACTTTTTTACAATGCCTTAAATTTAAGAGTGACGAGAAAGAAAATCATCTCAAATAAAATAGATAATGTGAGCGAGAATAAAAAAAAAATTGTGAAATGTAGAATAGAAAGTTATTTTATGGCTCTATATATATATAACAACATCCGCGTCATTTTTGGTGCCCAAAGAAGGGGTTGTGGTACCTAACAACTAGTCACAACGTACCTCGTCTCTCTCCCAGTCTAGCCATGCTGAAATCAACCTTCACTCCCATTTTCTGGGTGCTCACTCCCAAACCAAAACCCAAACCCCCAAAACTTCCTTCCCACGTAATCACCAACACATTCACAAACAGCACGCTACATGTTCGACACAATGCCTCTTTCATCCCCACCATCCCACCACCCCCTTCTTCAGCCTACATTCACCTCCCTTTCTGCAGAAAACGCTGCCACTACTGCGACTTCCCCATAGTCGCTCTCGGCTCCGCCTCAACCCAAACCCACGACGACCCACGAGTCTCTAATTATATCCATTGGCTCTGCAGAGAAATCAATGCCACCAAAGTGGATCAATTTGATTCCAACACACCCCTCCAAACGGTTTACTTTGGAGGCGGAACACCCTCGCTGGTGCCTCCTAGGATGGTTTCCTCGGTGTTGGAGACTTTGAGGGTGAAGTTTGGGCTGCGTGAGGATGCGGAAATATCAATGGAAATGGACCCGGGCACGTTTGATGTTGAGAAGATGCGAGAGATGGTGGTGTTGGGAGTTAATAGAGTGTCTTTGGGAGTTCAAGCGTTTCAGGAGGAGCTGCTGAGAGCTTGTGGGCGGGCACATGGGCTGAGAGAGGTTCATGAGGCTATTGATGTTGTAAAGTCATGTGGGGTTGAGAATTGGAGCATTGATCTTATAGCTTCACTGCCTCATCAGACTAGTGACATGTGGGAGGAAAGTCTAAGGCTCGCCATTGATTCACAACCAACTCATGTGTCCGTTTATGACTTGCAAATTGAGCAAGGCACAAAATTTGGACGATTGTAAGTGGCGATTATGTTATGTTATGTTACACTAGCAGTGCCAAAGGTTTTAAATTGCAATTGCAGTTGTAGTTTCATGGTGATCCTTGTTACTGTGGGAAGTTGCAAATAAACACACTTGACAAGGTTTCTGTCGCCGTGCGAGGTCCTGGTTTTTGGGCTATTCACGATTGCAATTACGCCCACATTTGTTTGCAATTTGTGCAGTGACAAGGATTGCGATGAAACCGTGAATGCAATCTGAAACCTTGACATTTGATGCAGCTGCAATTACTGTTATGGAGACCCCAAAAATCTTGAGATTGAGGCTCCAATCACGGTTGATCAGATACCCAAAACCTTAACATCGTAGTCGCAATGGTGGTCTCTGAGACCTCAAAGACTTTGATGTTGTTGTCGGGTGACTGTTTTTTAAAATGCTGACCAGCTTTAATAATTTTTTTTAAAGCATTTTAGTGATTTGGAACCTGAAGGTGAAAAGGTTTACAGGTACTCAGCAGGGGAATTTCCAATGCCTTCTGAAACGCAATCAGCTGACTTCTATAAGATGGCTTCAAGAATGCTCTGTGATGCAGATTACAACCATTACGAAATCAGTAGCTACTGCAAGAGTGGATATGAGTGCAAACACAACTTTACCTATTGGAAGAACAAGCCTTTCTATGGCTTTGGCCTTGGCTCTGCTAGCTTTGTTGGTGGAGTGAGGTTTTCAAGACCAAGGAAGGTGCATGATTACATTAATTTTGTGCAGAATCTGGAAAATGGATTAGTAAATAGCTCTGTTGATGGCCACATTCATGGCAAGGACACAATCATGGATGTGGTGATGCTGTCCCTAAGAACATCACAAGGCATAGACTTAAAGAGTTTCCAAGAATCATTTGGCCGCTGTATTGTTTTGTCTTTGCTTGAGGCTTATAAACCTTATGTTGAGAGTGGACTTGTGATTTGCTTGGACGAACGTAGGAGAACCATAAGGATAGACGACCTTAATTCTTTATTGAACAAAACTAGTACAGAAAGAGGGATGGCTTATATAAGGTTAAGTGATCCAGAAGGTTTCCTCTTATCAAATGAGTTGATAGCTCTTGCTTTTGGGGTTATTGACTCTTGGAAGGATATGCCTCCATACCAAGAAGCAAAAGCTACTTGAAAGCATGAATTTTGGGGTTATTGACTCTTGGAAGGATATGCCTCCATACCAAGAAGCAGAAGCTACATGAAAGCATGAATGTGTATGTTAAAGCAACACACAAGTTATAGCTGATGTTATCTAACAATTATTTTGTACATTATACAGAGCAAATGTTTGTTGTAAAACAGGGATGGATATTCAAACACTAATTATGGGCATCGATACATTCCATTGACACGGGTCGCATGATCTTCATAGCAAAATTTTGGTTCATGAAATGAGATCTATTACAATTAACATTTGAATGAATAAACAAATTGTCAAAAAATATTGCTTGAGAGTCATCTGGTGATGGCAAAAGGCATAACTACAATTATACAACAAATTCCAAACATTAATTAGGTAGAATGGAAGATTAATTGATATATGAATTTTGCATATGATGGATTAAAATCAATAGGTACATTTGTAATTAATATATCAAGTGATCTTGAGTGTCAAACTAGTAATTTTGGAAAGTAAACTAGATTGAGATCACTAAGCTACTTGATGCAACGTTTTTACTGTTCACTCGCTTTTTGTCCCACTTGATTGGTCTCATTTTCTTGTTTTTTTCACATTACTTTTAAGTGTTTACATTGACCTTTCTATATATCCTAATGTTATTTGGTCAACATTCCTTTAATCTCAAACTTGGGACCAAAATATGCAGGCTCAAGTTTTTGCAATTTATTTTCATTATTGTAAATCCAATTAAACATGATTGTGGACTTCAAACTGAGTTCCACTTGTACTACATCACTTCTCCACTTTATTCATCAACATCTAGTTCTATGGAATCTCTTTCATTTCTTTAGTTCTATTGAATCACTTTCATTTCTTCTTGTATTAATCATTCTGTATATGTCAATATGTGATAGCCCATTAGGTGGAGTCTGGCTGAGCAAAACATGAGTAATAAGTGTTGAAAACTTGTGCCTGAATTTAGGTTTGTCTTTTTCAAACTTGAATAGTTATAACCACGTTAGTGGATTGAAAAAGTTGGAAAGATGTATTGCATATGTTGACACTGACCTTTCCTTCAAGCGATTCTCTTTGCATGATGGTGAAAATGAAGGAAATGGATAGAATTATGATGAATTAGATATGCCAAAATGGGCTCCTTGATCCATTAGGACTAAGCATGAAAAATGGATTAAGTTAGATTATACTAACATTTTTATGGACTAGATTTTTTGTGGTTTGATGCTTGTTATGTTGAACCAAATTGACTCATTTTTATTTTTTGTTTAAATTTATATAAATAATAATCATAAAAAAATAATAGCATATCAAAATAGGTTTGGTTGAATTTAGGCCTATATAATTGAGTCCATCTTGACTCATTAGGTTAGGCCAAATTGGCTCGGTTCTCTTTGAGCCAAAATTTTTAAGGTCTAGTTTAGCTTGGTCCATCGAGCAAGTAGGTCGACTTGTTAGACTCAACCTATTTTGTCAACCCTATAATTTATCATGTGAAGGAAATCAAACTTAATTTGGCCCTTAGCCATAATATGCTTCCAAGGGTAATACTAAATCAAAGATGAAAGTTTGCAATGCACATATTTATACTATACACACTTCAATATATTAAGAAAAGAATTGAGAATTTACATATTAAATTAAGAAGATTGTATGTTTGTTATCAAAATGTCAATCAATAAATTTTTTATCTTAATAGTTTTTTTCACTATTCACACCACCGATCATGTCTATCTAGGTGCATATACTCTTCTTGATCCCTAAACTTTTTTTTCGAGTGAAGCTTACACTTGCTAGAAAGTTTATAGTTTTCTCTCTCTATAAATGTTGTCAAATACTATAAATCAAACATAAGCATGAAAAGTCACAATAATTTCAAATGGAAATTGGATAATTTTAGTGTACTCCTTTGAATTTTCATTTTTACCTACTAGAAATGAAAAAAAAAACTTTCTAAATGTCACACGAAAATAAATATCACTATCAACAACCTAGCTACATTCATCAAACATAACATTAACAATTTTTTCATCACAATGAATAGATTTTTTGTATTGGGTGGTAGTACAAAAACCATTCGATCATCACGATCAACATCATCATTATCATTATTAGTGATTGTTTCTATTTTGACTTCTTTTATTATCTTGCTCTTTATCTATCTTTGTTTCTCCTTTTATTTTTGGTAACAAAAACTTCTTAATGCGAAGATGATGCATATAGAACTTTCTACAAACCTTTTCATTCAAAATAGCAATTTTAATACTATCTATGATTATAACATTATCAGGTGCATAATTAATTAACAACACATGCAAATTTTCCTATGATTCAAACAACATACTAAACAACCAAATAGTCACAATCTTGTAATCAAAATTAACTCTTGTATTAAATAACTACTTGAAACAACTTTGAATTTCACTACAATAATTAACAATAGAAACACCTTCATTTATAGTGCAATTTCATGATTTGTACAAAAGAGTTTATTGATTTAGCAACATTCATAGACTTAAATTTCTCTCACAAAAGTTTTAGCATGTAAGTATTAGCAATATAAATCAAAACATAATTAGTTAATGCAAAATAAAACCACAATACATCTCAAATTTTTCATCAAATATATTTTTTGGGTTTTGACAAGGAAAATATTTATTTTACTTTTCCACTTATAATAATTAATATCATTTAGATATATCATTTTGTAGTAATAAATCCCTATCATTCAATTAAGAAACCCACAAAAATAAATAAAAAACCAACTCTAATGCGACTTATTAAAAAAAATAAACAATACAATCAAAGTATTATAAATACTAAATGGACAAATTAACCCTTGAAAGAACTTATGATGAATGAAACATAATAAATTATCACCCAAATATTTTAACAACTTAAATAAACAAATGGATAAATAAAAATCTGAATGCTCTAATAAAAAAAAACTCACAATATTAGAATAAAACCTTTGAAGATTTATTAAAAAGATTGAACACAAATGAATTCAAAAAGATTGATCTTACATTAAGTAAAGGTTATCCTACCAAAAACAATTACAATAGGTTTTTTTTTTTACATTTTAGGAGTGTTTTATAAAAAAATTACAAAAATAGATAAATTTTAAAAATATTATAAATATAAATAAGTTGTGTTTTAAAACATAATTTTATATAAAAAATATATTTTAAAAGATGATATTGTTTTTATGTTTTTAAAAAAATATTATTTTAAAGAAGTCATGAATTAAGTATAATTTCATTTTCTTAAATAAATCGAAGTCATGGTTGATTATACAATTTTTGTTTTTTTTAAAATAAAAAAATCGCCTTTGAAAGTACCTAACGTACAAATTGTGAAGATATATGGATTAAATAATTAATTAACCCTTAAATTATTACCAGTGTTGGAGAAAGTTAACCACATGGACTCTACCAAAAAACAAATTGACTAACTAAATTAAAAGGACATCTGAAAATGAATGGAAATATGAAATCCTGTTTACGCAGCAGGGTCTAATAAGCAAGGGCATTTGGATGCGGCGCAGGGTTTAGAGAAGAGAAAATGGGGAAGAAGACGAAGAAGCCCGGCAAAGGCAAGGAGAAAACGGAGAGAAAAACAGCGAAAGCCGATGAGAAGAAAGCTCGAAGGGAAACCAATAAGCTTTCTCCCGAGGATGACATCGATGCCATTTTGGTATGCTACTCTCTATCACATTACCTTTATGTTCCACCAACTAAGCATAACCTAAAACAAAAACCAACAAACTTGTATTTGACACAGTTGAGCATTCAAAAAGAGGAAGCCAAGAAGAAGGAAGTCCACGTTGAAGACAACGTTCCCGCACCTTCTCCTCGCTCCAACTGCTCGGTAACGCCGTTAACTCCTCTTCTCACTCGCTCATTTCTCATCGTTTTGCGTTTTCCGTTTTCCGTTTTGATGATTCCTGGTGCAGCTCACCGTCAATCCCTTGAAAGAGACCGAGTTAATTCTCTATGGCGGCGAATTCTACAACGGACACAAGGTTACGAGTCTGAACTCTAACGTAATTGTGTTTATTTGTTGTTGATTGAGTGAATGAATTATCGTTGCTGCAATGTGAATTCGTGCAGACCTTTGTCTACGGCGATCTCTACCGGTATGATGCGGAGAAGCTGGAATGGAAATTGGTTTCGAGTCCTAATAGTCCTCCTCCTCGCAGTGCTCACCAAGCCGTTGCGTGGAAGAATTATATTTATGTTTTTGGTAATTCACTTTACTTTATGTTCTTACCAAATTTGGCACAACCAATCTCCAAGCATGACGGTGGGTGGTTCCTGGAAAAGACATTTCCACACTCAAATTAGTAGCATAAAGATAAGAGACAAATTATGAATATTATGGTTGAAATCAACTTAGGTTACCTGGTCCATGTTGTAGAATAAATAGAGAGATTTTAGGCTTGTTGGTCTAATTATCTGATATAAACATCATTAATACACTTTATTATAGGGAGGAATCTACGCATGACGTTACTTTCCCATTTTCTTGATTTATCACTTGGTTGGATGCCTTCTTGTGGAGTCGTCTTAAGACCAGATAGGACACATGCCTCCAAGCTCTTGAGGTATGATGAAATGAGCTTATAAGCATCCAACCTCAAGTACCTTGGGTGAGTGTCATTAGATAGGTCTTAGACCATTACTCATTCAGGTGTCCTCCTAAGGAGCCTTGTTGAGACTGGATAGTATACTTTAGCTTTTAACTGAACCGAATGACGTCGTGTGATTTATGCAGCTGACCTTACCTAGTAGGATAAGGCTTTGTTAGTGGTACTAGTTGAGTTTACTAGCCTTTGCTGGCTGTTCACGGTTGAAAAATTTGTGTGGTGGTGATTGTTTTATTTTTGTTTGTGTTTTAGGTGGTGAGTTTACGTCTCCAAACCAAGAGCGGTTTCATCACTACAAGGTTAAAAGCTTGAATTGCCTTGCTTCTATAGTGTGACAAGAATGTTATTTGATGTATTTGATTTTGATTATTTGGTGATGTTGTTTTTGGATTTTGATTTGTTTAGGATTTTTGGATGCTGGACCTGAAAACGAATCAGTGGGAGCAGCTTAATTTGAAAGGGTGCCCAAGTCCACGGTCAGGACATCGAATGGTATGTTCAGATTCACGTGAAGTGATGCACTCATTGATTTACTAGTAAGGGTGTCAGATTATTGAATCCTTGATCAAACAGGTTTTTGGTATGTTTGCTTCTGAACATGCATGATATTCTGTTGAACTTGAATAACACCGTACTATAGTCTAGATTGCATTGCAAAGTCACTCAGATGAATTCTTAACTGTGTGTATCTTTTACATTATATGACATTAAATACTTAAGAATGATATGAGTTCTATGAACTGCTAAATCACACGGTCTCTCTATCTTTGTTATTTTCTATATTTTTGGTATGAAAGATTATTGTCTTTTTTGAATCATCATATTGTCTGCACTTGTTAATAGATTGCAAGTTCCTAACATATTGAACATTTATTGACATAGATTATTCTTGCTGTGGCTTACTGCAGTAGCTAAGAGCCTATTAAACATCATGTCATTGATCGTTCTTGCTTATTTTATTCATCTTATTTTGCATACTTTATGGGTGGTTGCTCTGCTCATTGTAATTGCTAAAAGCCTGAAACCTTGCTATATTCTCCCTCCCTCTGTTTCCATCTGAACTTTCTTGCAGAAAATCCATGGCATGTCCACTGCAACTTATTTGTGCTTATGTGAAATTTTCTTTTTGTTGCTACGTTTAGGAACCTATTTGTGATATGATAGTTATGAATCTTTTAGTTAATCTCTGCAAGTGTCTCCCCCCCCTCCCAAAATATCATATGTGAAACCCACATTAATCCAATTTTTATTTTCATCATTTTTTTTTTTGCTCTAATGGTCTTTCTTCAAACCATTTTGGTTAATAAACAGGTATTGTACAAGCACAAGATTATTCTTTTTGGTGGCTTCTATGACACTGTCAGAGAAGGGAGGTTGTTAATTAATGATGCTTAATATTTTTTTGATAATTTTTTTATTGAGTCCATAATTGTGTTAATTATATATATGTGATTTTCTTTCCCAAAATAAATAAAAAACTCTGCAGCAGATGAAAAGCTTGCTGTAGCTTATAGATCTAATGTTTTGGTTTTGAAAAGTGAGTTCTAATATATATTATCCATGGTTCAACATAAATCTAATTACGTCAGGCAATTGAATTCAGAGAGAAGCAGAATTTGAGCTTTTAATAAACTCAAGTTACAGGATTTCTTTGGATGTTTTTTCTGCCTGTAAATTAATGTGGCATGGCAACATCAATTTCTTTGTTACATAATTTTTGTTTCAAGGGAAAGGAATTGTTTTTGCTCCTGCCACATTTTGTTTGTATGTGTATGACTATTGATGCACAACAATTGGGACTGAGTGTACTCACATGGAATTTTCATTTGTTTCCATTCCTTATGGTTAGTAACTAAGGATATTTTTATTTTTGAGCGGTTATTTTAGGCCAACAGTGATTGAACTTTGAAGTTAATATGACAGCAAACATGATGTGAATAAGGGTCAAGATAGTAATTCACGTTGTACTCCCCTTGCACATTAAGCAAGTAGAAATAAGGTGTAAGGTATCATTTCTGTTAGAGGAAATGATTAAAAGCAGAGAAAAGGAGGGAAGAGTGGCAGAAATGAAGAAGAGGTGGTTATGAGTGGGGTAGGCCTCTCTCCTTAGGCTGGGGGCTCCATCTCTGGTTCCGTCTTTTTTCTCCCCCTTTTTTATCATAAATTTCTTTTCTATTCCTTTGTTATTCCAAGAAACTCCATAATGACTGTTCTGGAGATAGCAATGCAGATAATTATACCAACCAGATTTTCTGTCTTATTACCATTTTTATTCGTTTCTTGCAGTTCTGTTTACTGATACGTATCAGCTTGCTTTCTTTGCTTGCTATAACTTCAATGTTTGAGCACTTTAATTTTTAATATACTAATGTGGTAATGTTCAAATATTTAAACTATTTTTTTATGGCCTGTGAGCAAAGTAATGAAGAGTTGCACCATATGCAGTATCATTGAATAATCCATGAAGTTGTTTTGTGAAATCACATGTATTAAAATTTATCCACATTAGTTGATTTTATGGAATTTTGAGAAAATGAAATTGATGTTTTGTGCTTTAATTGTGACTTACAAATGGAGGATGAATAGGTATTCTGAAACTTGTTGTATCACAGTTGTGTTGTTGGAAAGTCATCTTAATTGCAGTCACCCCTTACTTGCAAGCGTCTTAGAAAGGACTACCTATAAAGGGGCTTGAAAGCTGTCTTAATTGCGGTCATGCCTAGTCCACAAATATCTCAGAAATGGCTAGCTATGAAAGGGCTGACAAGAAATGCTAAGTGAAACGTTGTAGTGTGGAGCCACCAGGATGTTGGCTTTTAGCGAGTTGAGATCTCACATTTATTAGAGATATTTGACCAATGTATTCTTATAAGGTTTGGGCAGTCCTCATCTTATAAGTTGGTTTTGTGGGGATGAGTTAAACTAAAATTCTAAGATGTGTAATGAAATTGTATTTTTGCCTCTCTAAATATTGTATGCTATTGACCTTATAATTTTATATTTTGCATCTGTTGTTCTTTGTGTCTAAACTTAAACAAAGTTCTTTAGATTATGGAAAAAACTTAGATACAGTGTCATATGTACTATTGGTGATGTTCTCTAATCAGATTTTGGTACTACAAGATTACATTTGATGGATTCTTTTATTTCGTGTATTACCGAGGTAAAACTCCAAATCTGATTGGAACAGCAACAACAGTACATATGGTACTATATCTAAGTTTTGTCTTTATATTATTTACCAAGAGAGACCAATCATTGGTATTGATTCGCTTAATAGCATTTCTATGCCAGTTTAAGACCTTTTAATTGATTGTGCAGGTACTATAATGATCTATTTGTGTTTGACCTTGATCAATTTAAGGTAAATATTTCTATGTTAATATGCTATTTACTGTTCAAGTTCAGCAGCAAAAACACCAGGCTGTTTGATTTAATGTAATAATGTTGATTTTGTGTTCATTAATTTGATTAACGCCAATGTGATTTGGTGCTATAGTGGCAAGAAATAAAGCCTAAGCCTGGAGCAATGTGGCCAACTGGACGTAGTGGTTTTCAATTATTTGTTTACCAAGATGATGTGAGTAAAATACTGATTCCCCTTACATGAAGCTAAATTTTTGTTTTGAATTACTTTTATTTATGTGTTAGAAGTGGTATCAAAAACATTAAGAAAGATTGAATCTTATTGACTGAAGAAAAGAGAAAATCTCTTTACAAAACAATACACTGCTCCATATATTTTGAGAGATCTGGATCCACTCCTTATTCAACTCTACAATTCATCAAAAGTCCCTAATTTGCAGAACTTCAAGGGTCTGCACCTCCCAATGCTCAAAGGCTCTTCTGTCAAATTTTGAGAAGTGATCTCTCTCTCCACCTCCCCTCTTATTTGTAGTCAAAACGCCTTATTTCTTCAACCAACCATCCTAACTATCTAATGTAACTAACTAATGGGTATCTTTCATTATGTTTATTACTATAGTACAGTTTCCCCCTATGTGCTGTATCATATTTGTGATTAATCTGTGTGGTTCTACAAACTAGTTCAGAAATTTTCCTCTTTACAGAGTTCTTTTCACATTGCAGATCTTTTTGTATGGTGGGTATTCAAAAGAAGTTTCATCTGATAAGAACAACTCTGAGAAAGGCATTGTTCATTCAGATATGTGGTCCCTTGATCCTAAGACTTGGGAATGGAATAAGGTAGTGATTTGGAGTTTAAGTTTCATATTGAGTGAATCTGTATATTCTTCTTAGGCAAGTTTGAGCTTTCTTGTATGTTAGAGTTTTGCCTTGCCCACTAATTAAAATGACTTTAGTCAGTGTTCAATAGCAGCACAAACTTCTCTGTTTTTGCTTCAATTTGATTATGTAATATTTTTCTCTTATATTTTCTCCTCTCTCCCTTCCCCCCATAGGCTCATACACCCCTTGAGACAGCCTGAAAAACAATGCATTTATTATCTTTTTGTACAACTGATTGTTTCATCATCTGTTCTTCCTTCTTGATAGGTTAAGAAAAGTGGAATGCCTCCTGGACCCCGTGCTGGGTTTTCCATGTGTGTTCATAAGAGGAGGGCTCTGTTATTTGGTGGTGTTGTGGATATAGAAGTTGAAGGTCAGCTTTTGTTTTTCATGATTGTTATTTTTGCAATTTGTGGCACTGCCATATATTTTTAAACTTAGTTATTGGAAACTCACCTCTCTGGCCCAATGTTTGTAAACAATCAATAAGATAAAACAGTCAGCTCAAATTCTCTTTCGAGAGGGTGTATTTCTTTGTTTATGCTTACTGTAAGGTAAGCATCCTAATTGCACTAATACTGTGCAGGTGATGTAATGATGAGCTTGTTTTTGAATGAGCTTTATGGCTTTCAGTTGGACACCAGTCGTTGGTGAGTCCCACATTCCCTCAGTGCTTAATATGCCATATTATAAAGTTTCCATTTATGAACTGAATTCTTCCATTGGCTCTTGATTCTAAGTCATTGGGTCTTGGGTCATATTTTACTCTAATTGATTGTTTTCTGCATATACTGGTATGAGCATAGGTGTGCTATCATATTTAATGTTTCTTGATTAGCTTATCTGATCTTGTTTGGGTAATAGGTATCCTCTGGAATTAAGAAAGGAGAAGTCGACAAAAGATAAGGTATATTAGATATCATGCATATATATTTTTTATCTAATGAAAATTGTTCCCCATTTTAAAACTCATCCTATGGACTGTTCTGCATGTTATATTGTTTCTTGATTAAATGGGTTTTGCAGTTAAAAAAAATTGAACGAAATTGTACTGATGATATCGACAAGAAGATAAATCCATCATGTACAGCAAGAGAAGAAACTGAGGAGCCAGAGGATGAAGAAAGCAACATTGATGATATATCCAAGAATATAGTGTCAAACATGTCTATTGTTGATAGTGAAACACTTACCAAATCTGAAGGAAAGTCCAAGCAATCTGGTGCTAAATCAGACATTCAAAGTTCTTTGCCCGAGGTTGTCATTTTGGACCAACAATCTTAGAACTACTTCTATTTTTACCCATTTATTGATTAATGAATTTTTTTTCTCTACAAATTTTGTAGGTAGTGAAGCCCTGTGGACGTATTAATGCCTGCATGGCTGTTGGAAGAGATACATTATATATATATGGTGGTATGATGGAGATTAAAGATCGAGAAATCACTCTTGATGATTTGTATTCTTTGAACCTTAGCAAACTTGATGAATGGAAGTGCATTATACCGGTTTGTTACTTTTTCTTAACGACCTTTTTACCAATACATGCATATGGTCTACACCATTGATACAATCCTATATAGCAGCATGTAGTGGCTGACTCCAAAAACACTAGCTGTATAGCGCATAGTAGAATGAAAGCTATTTTTAAACATTTTATACAGTTTATATAATTCATACTACATACATATTAATGCTCAAAATTAAAAGAAATACTAAAAATTCTTCATGCGTTCAAGATTAACAAGAAAAATTTATAGGTCTTAGCTCTTATGCAAACATACATGTAAATAGTAACAAAGGATACCATGTCTAATCAAAGAGATAGAGACAAAAGGAGTGAATGAGTTTGGGTCTTTGGGAGATAGATGACCAAAAAAATACCTGAGACTTGGACTAGAGAGACAATAAACAGAGAACATAGACTGATGGAGCAAAGAAAACAAGAGAAAATGTGAAAAAAATTACATTAGAGACTAAACACAGGAACAGTTGAACAAAAAACAGAGATTGATGCGAATAAGAGAACAATGAGAACGAGATTACGAGAAAAAACTGAAAAAAAAAAACGAACCTTAGAATGAGAATCTTGCAGGGGTTGTGTAGTAGTTGCAAGGCAGGAGAGCAAACAAGTTAGGCATGATAGTTATGAATTTTGCAGGGGTTTTCTACAAGCTGAAACACTTTTTTACCCAAAATTACCTCCATGAAATGCCCCTATAATGTCAATATTGGAGACCATTTTCAGGATTTTGGACACCATCAGCATAGCAGTGCTATACCAATGCAAAATGTTGCTAGTGTGGCTACTTCAACCGCTACAGTGAAGTGCAGTGCTATGGCAGTGCATATAGTGAGCTATATAGTAGTGCTATTGACAAACCTGCTCTATACCATGGAATCAAAGTAATAATATTATATCTCTAGGAAATCAGATGTGCCCTAAATCTCTTACATATTAACACTTTCTGTTTTTCTGACTAAATATCCAATTGTTCTATTTTTGGAGCTGTCTGTCTCTCTCATAATAAAAAGGGTTAAGCCAGAAATAATTTGTGTTGTTGGCCGATAGAAATCTGCTACTGCAAAGTTGGAGAATGGTTGTATCGTACCCGGTTTCAAGGGTTCAGGACACATTATTACTCCCACTGCACAAAGTTTTATTAAAAAAGACACCTAATTTTTATTGATAATTTGTCTCATTCACAATATCTTAAGGTTATAACTACTAAGGAGGAGATGTTTTTCTGGTTTCTCCCCTCAAATAATTTGGGAATATATCTGAGGATTTAATTACAAATTACAACGTGAACTGGGTGACTTACCACCTGATTACAATGTACAAAACTAGGTCTCTATATATGACCTATGCTTAACTGCTGATGCTGTTAATATAGCTTTTGTTTATCCAGCTTATTTAATCTAAGAATATATTGTGATTACAATGTACCAAACTAGGTCTCTATATATGAGATATGCTTAACTGCGGATGCTGTTAATTTACCTTTTATTTATCCAGCTTATTTAATCTTAAGAATATATTGTGATTGTAATTTCCTGGGTACATACACATTTTTACTTTATTTGCTATAACCTGACTTAAGCTTTTCTTCAACTCAGGCATCAGAATCTGAATGGATTGAAGCTTCAGATGATGATGAAGAAAATGAAGATGATGATGAAGATGAATCCAATGGTGATACTTCCACTGATGAGGATGAAGATGATGAGGAAGAGGAGGAAGAGGTGAAGATTCTAACTTTGTAATTTGAGCAAGAAAAAAAATGAATGGATTATTTCCCTTTCTCTTACCTTTACTGTTATATCACATACTGAGAACCTAGTCAAAACCCTTGTTTTTATAGAATAAATAAGGCTACAATCAGCCCCAAAACAATGTTAGGTCTTGCTATCTCATGTATGTTATGGTCAAATGTCAGGTTTTATAATAAAGAGGACATCTGTATAGTACATGCAAAATACATGGGAAGGGAAAATAATTTATTAAATCTAATACATCATTCAAACAGAAAAAGGGGGAGAAAACAACAGAGGATACTATCTTTTTAAAATTCTGCCTCTTTACTTTTTCGCTCATTGTTTCAATTCACTTACTGGTTTCTTTCTCTCTTTTTTGGATATTTTAAAGCATATAGTCCTCATACTTTACAATGGAAAGATTTGTAATGGGAACAAAAGGAGTTCTCTATAAGATACTTTGTTTTTTGCTACATGGTACCATATCCTTAACAGTTAACCGTAAATAATATTTTGATCGACAAAAAATAAACCTGTTGAACCAGTAACTTGTGACATGACATTTGCCCTTGCCAAAAATTGTAATCTGTGATAGACAGTAAACATTTATAAGATATTTTTCATAAAACTTGTAATGGCTATTCCACACAGATAATGTTCAAACATGTGTGATCAACTCTCCATAACCAGAAAGTTTATTTTTCTCCGAAGCGGCTTCCTACATTATTAATTTGGCTTTTAACTTTTGGTCACTTGGCTCAGAATGCATCAGTTCAGGTGGGAGATGCCGTTGCTCTAATCAAAGGAGTGGGAAAGAATCTGCGGAGGAAAGAGAGGAGGTCACGGATAGAGCAGATTAGAGCTAGTCTTGGCTTGTCAGATTCACAGAGAACACCATTGGTAATATATTGATAATTTGATGACATTTTAGTCTGTTGATTAAACATCGAAACTAGAGAATATGACTATTTTTTTCTTTGAGCTTATGATTTCTAGTACTAGTACCTTTGTTGATCGTGTTTATCTGGTTGTCCTTGTGCCTTTAAAAGCACGTCTGGGTTTTCAATTAGTATTTTTCCTCGTCCCACTGTGTTCTTAATTGTTTTCTTGTTGCATGTAAAGCCAGGAGAATCCTTGAGGGATTTCTACAAGCGTACAAATATGTATTGGCAAATGGCAGCCCATGAACATACTCAACACACTGGAAAAGTAGGTGTTCTCTTTTCTTTCTTTAGTTATATTGTTTCTTTTATAGCTTCCCTTGTAAAATCATATGATCTTTAGTAATTTGATTCGTGTTATGAACCCAGAAAAGGGAGATGAATAATTGATAGAAACAAGCAAAGGAAATGAACAATTTTATTGGGCTTTCATGAGAATAGGACAAAGATTTATTCTTTGAGTTTCCCCTTGAATATGAACTTTCTAATTTTCTAAATGAATTCTTCCATTCTTATTCCCCCTTTTTATTTAACCAATCCCCTCTAACTACTTTAACTGTCCCTAATTACTTTTCTCTTCTCTTCTGTCCTAACAACTTGTTTCCCCCTTCCTATATTTATTTTGTTACAAATTATCTTATGTTTAGATATTGGTATCTCTGTTAAGTCTTGGTTCTGCTTGTCATGTATTCAACAAGAGGAACCGAAACTTCTGTTGATCTTTCTATTTAGCTCAGCTCGAAGTGATTGAATCATTGTTAAAAAATTGTTAATGTTGGTCTGATCTACTTACAAATAGTATTTGATTTGATTTTTCAATTTCTTTTTAATTTGGATGTGCATGCATTTATTCAACTGATTATGTGTGGCAATTTTCAGTCTGTTAATATAAGTTCCTCAAATTTAATTGATGTGTTGAAAGTTCATATCATGAAATGTGCCTGTAAAATTGCTCCCCTATTGCTTTCAACTGAGATGAAGTTTCAGCAGCCTCTTAAATGGGGTCAAGTTTTTAAATTTTTTTTCAAAAAGAACAATATTTTGGATTACTTGTTGAGTTCATTCACCTGTTGAGTTCCATGCACTTGTTTAGTTCATTCACCTGTACTTAGTACTCACAATCCAATTCTGCATGCAGAACAAATTCTATTGGATTACTTTTGGATTTTTGGTGATTTTCCTTTCTTCGTTTGCATTGTTATAGCATATTATGCAAGATAGTAATTTTGACAGTATTGCTAATACTCGTCAATTATGGATTCTTTGGAACTCATTTCATAATTTTGTCAAATATGGAAATGTATATAAAACTCCTAGAAAGTGGTGAACAAACACTGGAAGGACTAAGATTGTCCTTCTTTGAGGGGAGAGAAATTCGGAGGGAAGTGAAAACACAATATGATGTGAAGGGTAAAAAATCACTTTCATTCTATAGGGAGGCCAAATTTTGTGAGACGGAATGTAAATGCGTTGGACCTTCCAACTGTTCAACTTTTTTGTTGTAGAAAGAAAGTGTAGAGTGTAAATTTTGTTCAAAATTTGGACTTTTTTACCTTCTCCGCTTCCCAAACTAGCACACCCTAAACTAGTCTTTTGCCAGTTTGAAATGCAATAGTGAACGGAATGCAATTATTTTGATATTCATCTAGCTCTATTTTAAGTTCCTTCCCCTACCCTGTTTCTTTTTTCATACATACAAATACATGTGTTCATATAGTTACATACTAATGAATGCCTCATGTCTGGTAAAATTTCACCTGGTCATAGGAACTCCGCAAGGATGGTTTTGATCTAGCTGAAGCTCGGTACAGGGAGCTAAAACCTATTCTTGACGAGGTAATGTTTTGTTACACACGTTTGTAGTATTTCTTCAAATTTGCACCTAAAAGCGATTTGCACCTTACTACTTTCTTTTTATTAAGTTCCTAGTTATTTTCTTTGGACACTGCAGCTGGCTCTATTAGAAGCTGAGCAGAAAGCTGAGGAGGTCGAAGGGCCAGAAACTAGTGCAAAGAAAAGAGGCAAGAAGAAAACAAGAAATTGATAATTTATTTAGCATGACGTTTGGGTGCCGTCAAGAATGTAATATGCAATTTTGATTTAGTTTGATGTCATTGTCTGCGAAGATTGTGCCAAGAATTTTGTGCACATAATGTGTGCCGTATGGTCACTTTGCATGTAATCAGTAACAAGCACACACCCAAAATTCAGGTACACTACACGAATTCCCTCCCCGAAATCGAGTGTAGCATTCACAATAGAAAATAGAAAAGAGAAGAGTTAAATGAGTTTGTATGGCGCCGAATTTGTTTATCTGTGCCTGAGTGTATTTAAAATTTTTGTAGTTGTTTAATGGTCTTTAAAATCTATGATACATTACATTTGTTCTCCCAAAGTATCTCGAATATATGTAATATTTCTACGCTTGAAGCTAAAATTGAGTGCTAGCTGTCCATTTCTTTGTCTATCATCAAATCATGATTAGTACTCAACTTCGATTGGTTAAGACTTAATCTGATTATAAACTGTTGATTGGTAGCTTTATCGATGCTCGAAAAATGTTTATTGATAAAGGGAATGTACGGTTGACTATAAACGAAGTTATTGCTGGTGATCATCATTAAATATTTCGAAGTGTTAGTTATTTTAGAAAACAAAATGTACGTATGTTACTTTATAAAAGTTAGGGAAGTGTTAATTATATGTAGAGTTCAATTGAATGTAATCATTTCGTATACTTTTTTAGTTAATAATTTCTTAAAATAAACTAACTAATGATATTTAATATTAATATTTATGTAAAGTTTTTAAGCGGCTATTTTAAAATAGAAAAAATTACTAAAATGTTGGAACAGATTTCTTTGTCAAGTTCAGGACCTTGTCACTTGCTTTTATTTTTGTGAATAGTAGCATGTGCAATATGAAGAGGGAAATAAACTAAGTACGTAAAAAGAAGAGCCTAACAAGCAATCGCTTTCTGCTACATAACTGTATTTCTTATTCTTTCCTCTATCTTAAGTACTGCCAAAATTAAAAGCTCTTTGAAAAATTCCTTGGCTTACCGTATCTTAAAAGAAGAACCCACCGCAGTCTCTACACTCTCCAAGGGTCAAAAGGCCATACGCACATTATATATGAAAAAGTATAAATACAATTTCTTTGCGCATGCAAGGATTATAATTTTATTAGTGCCTTTTGAAATTTAAAGCTGCCTTATGTTTACAAAGACAATAATCCAAAAAGGGCATTTTTGGTATCGGCTGCACGCGTGGCTATGTTTTGCCTCTCTATTAGGAATAGCCAGAAGCCAGGCCCAAGTTGGAACAAAATTAAAGGCAAAAATTAGCCTACACATTCTTAAAAGTTGAAAACTTTATTTGCTGAAGTGGAATCTCACAAGTAACGAGAAAGAAGGATACTCCTAACTTTTGCACATAAATTATAAAAGGATCTTATTAATGAATATCTTGAAATAATTAATAATAGATTTTTATTAATCACGTTACATATGTATTAAAATTCATAATAAATATACTATATTAAAAATGCATTTAAATAAAAAAAATCCACTTTTAATCATTGAGAACTGGAATTCAAAAAATAAAACAAAGAGGGATCTTAAAACTTGTAAGTGGCATCCAGAAGCTATTGACAAAAATAAGGATAATTTTTTTGGTAAACCCAAGTATAACTGACATTAAGGGATTTAAATATTTAATATATGTTTTTTTTATATGTAAAGTTTAGATATTGAACTTCTCATTTATTAACCATGATACAGCATGTTAATGAATAAGGATAAATTTAGCTACAATGTAGAATTTCTTTGAATTTTGTTTTTCCCTAATTGTTCATGTAAATTCAGGAATTCGAACCTCTTATTAGAATTATATTTTTCTTATTGTGATCAATTATCAAAGGGTAATTGAAAATGATTTAATTATATGTAGCTCTAAGTTTTGTTTTTCTTTAATTGCTAATGCAAATTTCAGAATTCGAACCTCTTTTATTTGAATGATATATATTTTTTTTATATTTGTTTTCATGCATTATGTCTCTTGCTAAATCACTTCATACTGCTAAACAGATAACCGTTTGCACTCGGGAGCATTTCCTCCATCTCCTCTTCCTCTTGGATTCTTCGTCATTCTTGTCATTTCCCGTGTATTTTGCCTCAACTATATATTTATTTATCAATAAATATTCATTTAGTGTTATACGAATTGATTATTTTAGTTCCAAATTATATCAGAATTTTATTTAATATATAATTTTATAGAGCGTTATTCATGATAATTCTTCATCTTCATAAAAAAAAGCGAAAAAAATTATTGTAAATAATGCTTTTCAAAGTCAATGGATAAAGTAACATTTTAATCAAGTTAAGAGTGAACATTAATGAATTATCGTAAATATTAAATGATCTATTTTTTAAATAATTAGAAATATGTTAACAAAAATACATCATTATTTATTGACAAATTTTTAATTTAAGTAAAATTGAGTTAAAATTATAGATTTTAGATTAAAATCTTATGAATAAAAAAATGTTCTGATTTTTTTTATTAAAAATAACAAATCAATACTATGGATGAATATTTCTTATCAATAACATGTTAACAAAAATAAAATATAACATTATTTACACATAAATTTTTTAAATAAAAATAATTTTTTTAATTACTTAATTTTCCTCAATCAAGAATAAGAGATTTATTTTAAGTCACAATAATATATTTAAATTATTAACTTCTTCTACTCTTATACACACAAAAATTGAACCTCTTATCATATGTATGATAAATATAATTATCTTTCAACTATAATACATCATATTAGAGTATATTTACGTCTATCTTTTTTATATTTATCTTCTTTTTTAAAAGGTGTATAAAAAAATATTCTTCTATAAAGAAAAATTAGATTGAACTTTTTTTTCTTTTAAATTCTTAAAAAAAAAACAAAACAAATAACTTATTCTTATAGAACAAATTTTTTAAAAAAATCTCAATTAAGTTAATAAGGGAAGTTTTTTTTTATTGCTTACACAGAACTTATTAAGCAAATAACTTTTTATTTTTTCTTTGGTATTTCAATTTGAGTACATTATCAAATTCTCTATCAAATATTTTAAAAAATTAGCTTATTTTAAATTATATATATTTATTATTAGGCCTTAATTTTTAATTGAATTATTTGATTTAAATTATTAAAAATATTAATTATTTTTAATTTTTATTTAATGAAATAAAAGAACGTTACTTAAATGGGTAAATAATATAGTTAAATAAATTTTTTATATTTAAAATTATTTGTAATTTTTATCCTTTAAATTTAACTTAGATTTAATACTTTTAAAAATCAAATTTTAATTAAGTTTTGAATTCTTAATTACAATAATATAATTATTTAATAATTTTTAAAATTATTACTGATTAATTTTTAATATATATTGAAATTATTAAACTCAGTTTAAGTGATTTTTTATGTTCCAAATATACTATTAAACAATAATATAATTTTTTTAAAATTTTTTATATTTTTTAATTAGTACTCAAAATTATTTAATTAATATTATATAAAACCATATATGTAGATTATTTTAAATTAACTTTTATTCATTAACATAAGCTTTTATATTTTTAAAATTAAAAAATTTACATATATCCACTACATAAAATAAAAGAACATTACTAGGATGAGTAATATAGATGAGCAAAATATAGATTTCAGAATTTTTATATAATTTTTATTTTTATTTAATTTTATAATTTATAATTAAAATAATATATATATTAATTTTTTTGTTATTTAATAAATATTATTTAATATATAATGACACTATAAATTCTGTTTAAGAAAATTATTTTTGTCTTTTAAAAATATCTTATTGAACAACAATATAGAAGTTTTAAAATATTTTATCTTTTGTATTTAATGCTTAAAATGATTTAATTTATATTATATATAATAATAAATATTAATAATTTATTTTTAAATTTATTTTAATTTTTTATATTTTAAAATTAAAATTTTTAATGTATTTATTTTATTACAATAAAGTTTTTTTGTTATCGTAAAAATAAAATTTATGTTGAGTAAATTAATTTTATATAATAATAACTAAAATTTAGAGTTACAATTTTTTTTTTATTTCTATTAATATAGTCATTTTTGGATGAGGTAATTAATTTTAAATTAATTTAATTTTTTAAAAATTAAATAAATTTTAGTTTTATAAGAGTTTTAAACCTAGAAAAATAAAAATTATTAAATAATTTTTATTTTTATTAAATTTTTTACTTTAAAATTTAATTTTAAAATAAATTTATTTTAAATTTTAGCACGCATGATGATAATAATAATGTATGAATCATATCAGATAAAAAATGAAAATATTAAAGGAATGAATTTAATAAAATATTTAAAATAAATATCATTTATCAATTACAATGATAATAATAATGTATGAATCATATCAATTATAAAATGAAAATATTAAAGAAATGAATTTAATAATATAATTAAAATAGATGACATTTATTAAGTATTTGTATTAATTAGGATGAAAATTTTTTAGTTTAATAAATAATTTAAAGTCGTGATTTATAAAATAAAATAAAATAAGTTTAATATATTTTTGGTTTTAAAATTAATTTTTAATTTTAAATAAAATTTTTAATTTTTTTGTTTTATATTTTTTGTCTGTTGATATTTTTAGTTTTTATTATCAAATAATAATGTTAATTAATAATATAATAATAATATTAATAATCTAATGACTTATTATTAAAAAAATTATAATCTTCTAATTAATTAATTTGATTTATCAATTAGTCTAAATAAATAAAACATCAAAAGTATAAAATCTGAAAAGTTTGTGTAGGGACAATAAGTATATTATTGGGGCAAAAATGTTTAAAAAAATTATTTAGAAATTAAAACAAAAACTTTAACAAGTTCATGGAGAAAATATTTGGTCCCAAAAATATAGATATGATTCTATTACAAAAATAGTATTTGTTTTAAATATTATTTATCTGCTTCACCAAAAGAATGATTTATTCCTCGTGTTTATAATTCTAAACAAAATAAAGGAAGAGCAGGAGTACTTTATTTCCTTTTTCTAATTTGGTGAGACCTGGTGATTTTGACATATCTGCTATTTTATATTGGATTGATTCTAACAATTTCAGACACAGACACACACTATATATATCAGGCTCATAAGATTCCCTTATGTGTATTATTGGCAAAATAGTCTTTGATTTGTCAAAGATTTTTTATTTTGGATTTTTAAATCTATCTCCGTGTCTTGCATGTTAATAATTGTGCACAAAATCAAAGCAGAATCGAGCATGAGTATTTTATTTCCTTTTTCTAATTTCGTGGGACTTCGTGATTTTAAAGTACACGCTATTTTATATTGGAATTGGAATGGTTCTAAGTACTAACAATTTGACCCAAAGTTTGAACATAAACGACCCTCTGAATCCACATCATATGCTTCTATAATCTCTAATCAGTTAGTTAAATCGAAGTCATACGTTATAGGCGAAGTACAAGAGCTGTAAAAAAAAAGTTCTAATTAGTGAGAATCTTAAAAACAGTATTTAAAAAATATTAAATAATTTTCATGTTTTTGTTAATTAATTTTATTAAATATTTTTATTTTTATTTAATTAATATTTTCAATACCTTGGTGGTAGTCCTTGCAAAATAATAATAATAATAATAATTAATTTTAATTGGTAAGTAAACTAGAACAAAAATTGATCAAGGTAAAAGGCACAATTAACTTGAGTTGAGTATAGTATAAAGGGACTAGTCATCCACAAATTGACAAGTTCAATTTTTTATTAAAAGAAAATACTTATACTTAGTATATAACAGTGTCTTGAACAAAATTATTTTCAAGAAAAATACATGTAAAAAAATATTGAAAGATAAGAACCACATGGATAGGTAAGCATATAAAATTGAGCAATTGCATTCGTATTGGATTTTGTCTCCCCGACATTCACCCAAATTAATGATTGACTACACATATACATATAAATGTGAATTATTTTGCTTCATAAATAAGTAAAAATAAATGTATATAACTAGATAAATTATCAATATGATTAATATAACTACTTGATATTTCAATAACCTTGTGAGATATTTACTACTTGTGAAGTTAAATTAATTATTATTAAACATTTTAATAAGTTTATAATAATATTAATCATACTGATAATTACATGTAATCACACTTATTTATTTTCAACTATATAGTTAATCATACTTATACATATAATTAATCATATGTACAATTAATAATTTCATGATATTATTAATTATGTACAAGACAAAATTAATTATTATTAAATATTTTTAAACCACTATTAAATATTATCAATTACATGTTTTTTTAGGGATTATTAATCACATGTTAGTAATTATATATTATTACATTAATTTATTTTGAACTTCTTATCAAATAAAATTATCTCGAGATTTGCATCAAAGATTCATATTTTTCACGTCAAAATGTTCAAATTAACACAAACAAAAATCTTTGTTTCAAAGTGACGTGTGTCAAAATTATCTGAGGTGAAATCCAAACACATAGTTAACCACTATTTTGGATAAATGCTGATTATACGTAACTCAACTCAAGGGTACGTTTCTCTTTTTAGTTTTTCCTATAAAATTCACGATAAGGAAACAGCTAGAGGACCAATAAAGAAAGAAAAAGAAAAAGAAAACAAATTGACATCATAGAAACCTGCCAATATATAAATTATAGCCCTGTATTTTTTGTTAATTAATAAGCACAAAAAGTACTAGTTGGCATTTTGTATATTTTTTAAACCAAAAGAACAAACCATATAAATAAGTAGCCAGATAAGCTAGGCATGATAACCAACCACCCTCAAATTTGCATACTTTCTTGGGTTTCTTCTTCTCCATAAGGCCATTTCCACACGTTAACGTCAGTATATTCATACCTGCATGATCTCCACTTGCCCACAGTAAAAAGAAAAATCTTCACCGGATTCTCTCTTCCCCTTCACCAAATAATAATCTCATACCTTTAAGCGTTACCCAGATATCGCGTAACGTCGTCGACATTCCCACACTCCAAAACTACAACATAAAAGCTTGAGAAAGTGTGAGAGATGGGAAGAGATATCTGTGCAACTGGAAAAATGAGAAACTCGTGGTCCCAAATGGAGAAAGCCTTAAACGATGCCATTTCCCAGAGCTTTGTTGGGAGGTACTTCAAGTTAGAAGCAAGGAAAAGCTGTTTCACAAGGGAACTTCGTGCTGCCACCGCCACTTTTCTCACCATGGCTTACATCATCACCGTCAACGCCACCATCATCGCCACCTCCGGTGGGACCTGCTCCGCCGCCGACTGCTCCTCTCTGGCGGGCACCGACTGCATAGTGAAGCCCAACGTTGGGTATGAGAGTTGTCTTGCAAAAACCAAGAATGACCTTGTTGTGGCCACTGCTGTTTCAGCCATTGTTGGCTCTGTTTCCATGGGCCTCCTTGCCAACCTCCCTTTGGGCCTGGCCCCGGGTATGGGGCCCAATGCGTACTTTGCTTTCAATTTGGTTGGTTATCATGGAACTGGGTCACTCTCATACCAAACTGCACTGGCTGTGATTTGTGTTGAGGGGATTGTTTTTCTTTTGGTCTCTGCTGTTGGGTTGAGGGGGAAACTTGCCAAGCTCATTCCTCACTCAGTAAGGCTAGGTTGTGCTGCTGGGATCGGGCTTTTCATCGCCTTTACAGGCCTGCAGGCCGGCCTGGGTGTTGGCCTTATTGGGCCTGATGCTGCTAATCTGGTTACCATCACTGCCTGCAAAAGTGTAGACCCAGAAACTGGGGCCTGCTTGGGTGGGAAATTGAAAAGCCCAAAGTTCTGGTTGGGCCTTGTTGGTTTCCTCATCACTAGCTATGGGTTGATGAAGAATGTTAAGGGGAGCATGATCTATGGCATTCTTTTTGTGACTTTGGTGTCTTGGTTTAGGCACACTGAAGTGACTTATTTTCCTGACACCCAACTTGGTGATGCAAATTATAACTATTTCAAGCAAGTGGTTGGTTTTCACAAGATTGAATCCACTGCTGGGATTCTAAGGTGAGTTATTATATTTGTACAGTAAGTTTCTCTTTTATTTTTCACTTTATTTTCCATCATATTATTTATCACTTATAAAATTTTAAATTATGATCGTGATTTTGTCTTTTATTTTAATATTATGAAAAATTACATATAAATATGACTGATATGATTACAATTGCAATTGTATTACGACCACGAACACTCTAAAATTCTTCATGTTGTGATTAAAATCACGATTACAACCTGTTTTTTAAACCCTCATTTATCAAACTTTCTCTCTTCCATTATTTTTTTTCCTCTGAATCTCTTTCCTCACTCCACCTTACACTCCAAAATTGGGGTGTATGTTTAACTTTTTTTCCTTCCCAGGTTTAGTGGTTTTAACAAAAGGGAAGTTTGGGTGGCCTTGGCTACTTTGTTATATGTTGATGTGCTTGCCATCACTGGAACTATGTACACCATGGCAGAGATTGGTGGGTATGTGGACGAGAAAGGACATTTTGAAGGTGAATATGTGGCTTACCTGGTTGATGCAGGTAGCACCATTGTGGGTTCTGCATTGGGTGTGACCACCACAGCAACATTTGTAGAGTCATCAGCTGGTATGAGAGAAGGGGGTCGCACAGGACTAACAGCAGTTTTCATTGGGTTGTTCTTCTTTTTGTCACTGTTTTTCACTCCTCTCTTGTCTAGTGTTCCTCCTTGGGCTATAGGACCCTCACTGGTGATGGTTGGAGTGATGATGATGAAGGTGGTGAAGGACATAGATTGGACCAACATAAAGGATGCAGCGTCTGCTTTTGCCACAATGCTCCTCATGCCTCTCACTTATTCCATAGCAAATGGGATCATTGGTGGGATTGGACTGTACATTGCTCTTAGCCTCTATGACTATGCTGCAAGCACCATAAATTGGTTTAGGAAGATGAGAAGAATGGTGGTCAAGGAACAAAACCAAGTTTCTGCCACCGCAGGTGGTGTTGACTCAACAGTGGAAATTATATGAGATGTTATAAATTTGGTCATCAAATGTGGACCCATGGTCTTTAGTTTTAGAGCTTCTTGTTTATAGATTTTAGTTGATGATATATAGGTCGGTCCCAGTCCAGCATAGTCACAAGATGAATTGCATTCAGAGTATCATCCTAGATATATTTTAGCGTAGTAGTAGCCTTATGAGTGGTAACTTTGACGCTTGTAAGCGTTGTTTGTATTTATTTAAGTTGAAGAGTAAAATTTGTGGGTTCAAATTTGCTGTACTGTCTTATAAGTTCTTGTTGTTTTTTTAGGACGATGAATAATGGTAAGAATAACAACGAGAAAAAAGGTTGAACTTCTTCAATAATGTGAAACACCGTTAGACTGTTTGGAGGGCAGCGACATTGCCCAATAAGAATATTCTTTACTTTACACATTTTAAGTATATTCTACCGTTACATGTCAAACATTTTTAATAATACCTTAAGCAACTTTCCTCTTTAACTCAATAACTTTAACCATAAGAATAAATAAGTGCACTACGCTTCCTATAAGTAAATTTTGCAAGTGAGAGAATGTTATTTTAAATTTGATACTTTTTGTGAGTAAATGCTTCAAATTTAGTATACGAAAACTTAGATCGAATAAGATAGAATTTACCTCAGAACATGTGATATTTATCTGTCAAAATTAACCATATTCAAATTATTTTAATGATTAGAAAATTGTTTATATATTATACTACTAAAAACACATAATATAACTTGTTTGCTACACAAAAAAATATAACTTGCTTACACCCTTAACGAATGACGATAAATTCTTTTTTCTGCACAATAAATGATTATTAGTTACAACGTATATTATTGAAATGATAGAGCACTCTATGCTGTCATTTTTGTTTTATTAATAAAAATGACAAATTATATATATATATATATATATATATATATATATATATATATATATATATATATATATATATATATATATATATATATATATTTCAAATAATTACATTTATAAGGCTAAAATGCATTTCTAATACTTTATATTTTTTATTATATTCAGTTTAATCCTTAATTATCTTTTAAAAAGAAAACTTGAAGTAACATCGATCATTGACCAAAACATGAATTTTACAATAATAGATGGAGCTAATCAATTTAATGACTTGAATTACATTTAACAAAGAATTAGATTAAAAATATTTATTACAAATATATAAATGTAGCACTTAATGTTATTAATGTAGTATCTGTATAAATATTTTTATTTAAATAGTATTAAATATTATATTAATGACTATAATATTTATTAAATTTAAAAATAAAAATAGATATCTCTTTCATTAGAATATATATATATATATATATATATATATATATATATATATATATATATATATTATAATTACTATAATAATAACATTAAATATTATATTAATACTTACATTCAATTTTTTTAAACTTAACTAAATTAAAATATGGTTCACAAATATTTTATATCGTGTATATTTTTGTTAGATGTTGTTTTAAAATTATGTTAAAATATATGATATTAAAGTTAAATATTATAATACAATTAAATAATACAATAATATGAAAATTTATATATTCAAAAAGTTATGCTATTATTAATATGCAGATAAATTTAAATTTTTTCATAATATTTTATTTTAATTAATAATTTAAAACAGAAATTATGAAAGAAATTATTTTGTACATATAAGTCTATTTTATTCTTTATATTAGTTACTTGAAAATATATTTTATGAACAATAAAAACAAAACATAAAATTTTTAAGATATTTATTTATATTTAAAATAATAATTAGGTTAAATATTAATATATAAATTATCTCACACACATAAATAAAATAATTACTTTTGATTATTATTTTTTCAAAAATAAATTTTAAAGTAAGTAGTTTTAATAAATAAATAAGTTAAAAATAAGTTTATTATAATATTCAATGTCATTATTATAGCATTTATACATTTATGTATCTATAAAACTTTTAAGATTTGAACAAAGTATACTAATATACATACATAATAAACTATTTATTAATTTTTAGTCTTATTATTAATTTAAAAATACAATAAATAGAATATTTTTACTTAATATTAAAATTATTCTTTAACTATCTAAATAATATACAAATAACATTAATGTTAGCAACTTAATTTTTCATAAAATAAATTTAAAAATATTAAATTCAATTACCTTCAATAATTATTATAAATTTAAAAGTTCGATCAACAGTTACACACGCAAATCGTTTTATTTTGGTTTAAAAATATTATTTTAAGATAAACTTCGATTTTTACAATAAATATATTTAAAATTATAAATTACAAACACATAAAATTTAAATATATATAAATATAGTATTTAAATTAACAAAAATGAATAATAAAATTTAAATAATTATAAATTTATATCTATTATATTTTATTTTCTTAAAATTTATAGATTTCATATAAATATTACATCATTATTAATATTTAATGAAAAAATAAATTAAAGTAAATTTAACAGATTTAGTGCTTTTTTTAATACAATATCTACTAAATTAAAAATATAATTTTTTATTTATTGTTAAATATTTTATTTGATTATTTTATTTATGTACACAATTTTTTTTTTTATAAAATACTAAATTTTATATTTAATACGAATACCACAATTTTAATGGGATTATATTTAATATATTGTTAAATATTTTAGTTGATTATTTTATTTATGTACACGAATTTTTTTATGAAATACTAAATTTTATATCTATATGTAAAGAAGACTAAAAATTACATCAACTGTTGATTGAAAGATGAACTTTATAGTTGGATGTAATCAAATTTACTGATTTTAATTATATTTAACAAAGGATTACATAAAAATATTTATTACAAATAAATACACGTAATACTTAATGTTATTAATACAGTATTTGCATAAATATTTAAATAATATTAAATACTGTATTAATGACTATAATATATTTATTAATTTTAAAAATTAAAAATTACATCTCTTTTCATTAGAATATATATATATATATATATATATATATATATATATATATATATATATATATATATATATATATATATATATATATATATATATATATATATATATATATATATATATATATATATATATATATATCAATTAATAAAAGTAATTATTATAAAACTTTTACCTCTCTCTATATATATATTAATAATATACTTCAAAATCAAAAGTATGATAAAAGCAGTTAAATATATATACGCTATAATAATAATATTAAATATTATATTAATACGTACATTTTTTTAAGAAATAAAACCCACAAACATTTTATATTGCGTATATTTTTGTTAGACATTATTTTAAAATTATGTTAAAATAGACGACATTAATGCTAAATATTATAAAAAAATTAAATATTACAATAATATGAAAATTTATACATTTAAAAAATAATGCAATTATTAATATGCAGATAAATTTAAATTTTTTCATAATATTTTATTTTAATTAATAATTTAAAACATAAATTATGAAAGAAATTATTTTCTATATTTATAAGTCTATTTTATTCTTTAATTTAATTAATTGAAAATATATTTTATGAATAATAAAAACAAAACATAAAA
>JAMLFT010000099.1:0-59579 GCA_026544285.1 Pachyrhizus erosus | reverse complement strand
GTACTTGAACACACATTAGACAAATTATTAATTTATCTTATTTTTAAAAAAATTTAAAATTCATTTCCTCTCATATATTTGTAAAACAAATGAAAAACACAAGTTTGAATTATGTTCCAAAAAAAAATCATAAACTTTCATTAAAAACATGTAAAAAGATTGTCTATTCTTTTAAAAATAAAAGCAAAAAAGAAAATTTTTAGAACAAAACAAATGATTATCAAATAACAATTCTCCTAGATAGAAATAAATAATAGAAAACAAGAGAACACAAGAAATTTTATCATGGTTTACCTCAACTATTGAGGTCTTGTTTAATTTTTGACAAACTACTAAGTTTCACTATATTAGCAAGTTATAAGTATTATTTTGTCGAGTCATTTTTGACTTTATAACAAGTAATGTTTTGTAACCTTTCCTAACTACTATACTAGTATTTTTTTTTTCTCAAGTCACTTTTAACTTAACCTTTAAGGTTTAAAGAAACATAAATGCTCATGTAACTCTTACAAAATTTGTATGAGACAAATATGAACGAAACTTAAGAGTCTTACTTTCAAATATGTTAAAAGTTTGAGAATTTTTACAAAAGTTAAATATGATACAATGAAGAAGACTTAAAAGAATTTAGCTAATGCAACTTGCTATGAATAACAAAAGAATTTCTTAGTATTAAGTTTATCTTCACGTTCTTAATCTTCTTCTATTTATAGGTATCGTTTTAACTATTCATTATTTCACAGTGATATTATAGTATGCGTCTATTGGTGAGGGATTTAAATCAATATTAAATATTGTATTAATTATAAGATAATATAATCTACTTATCTTCTTTTATAATTTTCTATCATATATTAGTAATCAAATTTGGACTGTGTGTTCTGCACATATTGCACTTATTGACTTTATTAGAGCATAACTTTTGAGGATGATGAAATTTTTTTGGAGTATGCTTCAAGAAAATAGAATTGATTTTTTATATAATAACTACAACTAATTATAAATATTTAAAAGTTCAAATCAGATAGAACAGATAAATCAATGATAAAGTAATATGTATATATATTGAAAGATTTGTCTAACAGACCATTAGAAAAACTGTTTATCTATCAGAAACGGTAAAATTTAGTTATTATTTATAACATCAAAATATAATTTTTAAGGATTTAATTCATCATTGTCTTAAAAATATTTAATATATTTATATATAATTCATAATTTATATATAATTACAAACTTATATCATTAATACACCAATTTATCTGTACATGACATAGGTCATTAAATTTGCAGAGAGATATTTTTTAAATTATGAATTAAATATTTGTATTATGAAATAAAAATAAACCTTGTAGGATTTTTATTTGATTTTTTAAAAATTTGAATATATATATATATATGTGTTTTATAAATTAATTTGGATGAATCAATTTAAATTTTTAAATAAAAAATATATATGGATAATGATCATTACCAATATTATAAAACATAATACTATAATTACTGTAATTATAAAATTGAATAAATTTATTATCATATTATATAAAATTAAAATTCACATGAAATTTAATAATTTATTTGATTGATTTAACTAGAATACATATTTGTTGTAATTATCTTAGTTATAATAATTATATATTTTTATAAATTAAAAAATAAAAAATATATTTGAGTGGAAAATTAATCAATAAAGTGTCACATAATATATTCTCTAATAAATTTTTTTATATAATATACTAGGAAAAAAAAAGAGACACTTTGTGCCTTTTTATAATTTTGAAAAATTAAAATAAAAAAGTAACTATTATGCGGTTTGTTCAAAGAGAATAACTATTATAGAAATAAGAAAGAGAATCGAAAATGTAATTATAGAAATAAAATAGGATAAAAAATGTGTATATCAAATTTTTGTATTTTCTTTATTATTAGTATAGATAATTGATAGTTGATTAATTTATATCATATAATAACAAGTAGGTTATTACTATTATGCTGTGTCTATGATCGTTATCTTTTATCAACTCCTAAGGTTTCACAACGGTCATATCTAGATCTAAAATGGTTTATAGTTGAGTTTTCATTGATCAACTGTTCCTATACTGAATTTCCTATAACAGGCAAAACATTTTTGGTGATATATATCGTATTATTTTTCTCAGTGAATTTTTAATTTCTTATTCTTTCAATACAATGTTTTTCTTTTTTTATAAATAAATATATCTTTCTTCGTATTGTTAGTCCTACATATGACTATTGAATAAAATATGAATATTCATTTCGTGGGAGACATCTTAGCTTCAATCACAAATAACACTTACAATGTTAGAGTTTTATGATTTACATTTTCCGGTTTTTCTCCCTGGCTCGCTAATTACCAAAAGCAAAAAAGCAATCTAAATCTTACTTTATTCTTGTCTGTGAATGAAGTTTTATATATATATGTACTTTTTAAGTGTTTGAATATAACATTACGTTTGGGAGTCTCTTATATATCTTTCTTTCCCGGTAGCAGAGATAGATGGTCTAACAGTTACAATATATAAATAAGATTATGATTTTTAAAGTAATTATTATAAAAATATAACAAAGATTGAATATATATTAAATTGTGATAAGATGATAATATAATATGAATAAACTTTTTCTGATTATTTAATTTTAAACTAATGCAACCAGAGGGTAACTGTACTCCTCAACCTCACGGGTTAACACATGATGATTTAAATATTTTCGGAGAGATCCTGTACATGCAGGTTCCGTTACTATATATGGAATGAATGGCCACATAAAACAAGTAGAAGGTATCCATTGCTAACTTACCTTAGTCTTCTAACGAAATATATATATATATATATATATTTCCTTCCTTTAACCTTTAGTAAGATACAATTATTCCTTCCTTGAAGATTTTGGGAACAAACGTACCACCATCTTTATCAAAAGCAAAAGCTGCAGGAAATCATTACGGAAAATGTCATTATCATCCCTGCTTATATCATATAAATCATGAACATACGAGGTTTTATCGTAAAATCCAGCATCAATGTCACAAAAAGAGTTTGCTCATAGATTCTCTCTGCTAAAGCAGTTGCGGCAAGTGTACACTCTTGTCCACTCTTAAGAGTTATAAATAGGCGAAGCAGGAAGAGAAGAAGGCACAACCTTAGAGATACAAAGAGAGGCATAAGCATCATCAATGGCATTGGCAGCTTCACTTTCCCCAACGACCCCTTTGGTTCAAAGCAACACTGCGAACCCATTGGGTTGGACCGATGATCAGATCCTGGAGAAGGTTTACATTACCCACGTCCACACCGCTGAAAGGTACGATGTGGAATCGCTTTTCAACGTTACTGCAAACATCATCAAGCGCGCTACTGCAATTGCTGACAGTGTTGCTGTTAAGGTAACCTTGGATTAACGAGTCTATATCGATCACTTCCACAAATATATATCTATTTTTTTTATTTACTTACCATCATCTGTAAACTGTAACTTGTTTTGCAGACTGGCACACCCGTTGGTCTTATTGAAGACAAGGTTCCTTTGTCCACTTTCGACCCACCGTTCCTTAAACTTAAGCATATTGCTTCTCAGGTTATCGATTCTGCTGCATAATATTTATTAGTACTCCTTAACTTAATAAAACGCTGTAAATTAAATTATGTGTATGATAAATTATTAATAATGAATGAATTAATTAATTTTGAGGTGGTGTAGATGATGAACACACCTCACGGTGAGCATCACGCGCACAATACAGCAATGTCAATACTTGACCAACTGAGAAGCTACAGCTGGGACGGAAAAGCGATATTAGTTTTGGCTGCTTTGGCTTTGGAGTATGGAAATTTCTGGCACCTTGTCCAGACTCCAACTGGAGATCATCTTGGAAGATCATTGGCACAAATGAGTCGAGTTCACATCGTGGAGAGGAATAGGCAAGCCGTTGCTGACTATAACAGTTTGGTTAAGAACTTGTTGATCGCGGTTGAGTGCATCACTGAGTTGGAGAGGCTTTCCACCAAAGGTTACGACTTGAAGGATGTCCCAGCATTGGCAGAAGCCATGCAAGAGATCCCTGTTGCTGTCTACTGGGCAATCGTCACCACTGTTGTCTGTGCTAATCATTTTGATTTCCTCCTCGGTGAATCGTAAGTTCATTACATTATATTATATGTCCACTCCATTATTCCACATCTCTATATATATACATATAAATACATAGTGATTATTCTTCTTCTCTCTATCATATTTTTCTCTTAACATTGTTCTTATCTTTCCATCACAATTACTTTCGTGCAGGGACTCCAGATATGAAATAGCCAATTTTGATGACAAGCTTGCTGCCGTTATCAGCAAATTAAAGGCCAATCTGACCAGGAGCAGAAAGAGAATAGGTTAGGGAAAATACTAAGATATTAACCCCATTTTAGGGTGGATTCAAGTAGAGAAAAGAGAGATAAGAAAACAAACATAAAAAATGAACTGATATGTGTGTTAAGTAATGTGATGAAAGAAAAAAGAGATGAAAAAAAAAAAGTAAAAATGTGATAGAAGAGAAAGTGAGTTTAGATTAATTTTAGTCATCATCTAAGACTCTATGTACTTAGATTCATTATAAATTCTCAGTAAAATATGCATCCATCCACCTGTTTGTTAAAACGGGGAGGTATATTTAAACAAATACAATACAGTTACACCTGTAAATTAAAAATTATTAGTTGAAAATATCATAAAAATCAATTATATGTTTAACAAATTTGAAATTAACTATCACCTCATAGGTTTATTTTTTGATCATCGTAAATATGTTCTCTCTTCCAGCAAAGTGGATGGTCTATTCCATGAAAGTATAAAATCCAAACATGCATATTAATAATTATTGATGACGAAGACTATATAAATCCAATGCTGATAAGGGATCATATCTGTTCATTTCAGGTGACCTAGAAGACTACTGGAGGCGTAAGAAGTTGCTTCAAACTCCCACAGAAATTGTAGAGGTTCTCAAGGTTCTGATCTACCATAACGAAGTTCACGACCCCCATGTGTATGATGGCCTCACTAGACAAATGGTAAGTAACTACTTGAATGCAACGTGATTTTTTTACACAAAAAAGGTACCTTAATTAATTAGCATCTCTTATAATTCTCGAGAAATTATTATATCTGCACCATGCGTGCCTATAATTTCAACCACTTATTATGTATCACTTACAGATTCATTAATAATTTCTGTATAATTCAGACGTTAATTGGTGTACTGTGATGTCCCTTTGAAACATGGGCGAGTCCTCATTTCCCTTTATTTTGAACCGAAACAAACAGGTTAGCATCGAAGTGTTCAGGAAGAAACACGTGTTACTGTTCATTTCTGGCCTGGATAGCATCAGAGATGAGATTCGGCTTCTGCAATCAATCTATGATGGATTGCAAGAGGATCCTAAGGAAGTGAAAGGATACAGGAAAGAGGACTTCAAGATTCTGTGGGTCCCAGTTGTGGATGACTGGAATCTTCTGCACAGGGCAGAGTATGATAATCTGAAGCTTGAAATGCCATGGTATGTGGTGGAATACTTCTACCCCTTGGCAGGAATCAGACTCATAAGGGAGGACTTGAACTACAAGAACAAACCCATCATCCCTGTGCTCAACCCTCAAGGAAGGGTGGTCAACTACAATGCTATGCACATGATTTTCGTCTGGGGCATCGATGCCTTCCCTTTCAGACCTTCTGATGATGACGTCCTTACCCAGAAATGGAATTGGTTCTGGGCCGAAATGAAGAAAGTCAATCCCAAGCTACAAGACCTCGTAAGTGCAGCTTTACTTATAATTAATATGACTCTATCATATACAACAAAGAAAATGTTCTACAATGTAAATCAACCACAAATCACATACAATAAATTTATTATATTTTAATTTAATTATCTTAAAAATATATTAAATTTCTGATTATTTAATAATGTAAAAGTCTTTAGTGTGTATAGTCATTAAATTCTTTACAATATATAACTGCTTAAATTTACAATTTTTATTGATATTATAAAATATTTTATACTACTAATATATAAAAATTAAATTCTATAATTTTTTTTTAAAATTTAAGTAATCTTTGTTTCTATTTATGTATCTCTAAAAATTATCAAATAAACCTTACAAGTTACTCTACACTTTTTTTTTTAATTTTTTATATAATATCAATATTATTTTTTAACTTTTATACAATCTTAGACCCACTTATAATTTTAAGGAATAATGGCAACTAAAAACCCTATGTCCTTTAAAGCTTGAATGCAATCGATGCTTAAGTGAAGGTGCTTTAAGTACAAATCACTTAAAATTAAATCAAATGAATATACAAAAGGCAAAACACAGAAAAACTTGAAGCTTGTTAGCATTAACAGTGAGTGTGTGAATCAGATAAAAGCGGACAGTTTCATCTTCATCTATGGAGGCAATGACAAGAAGTGGCTGCAAGAATTCATTCAGGCAGTGGAAAAGATCAGAAGGCATGAGATCATCAAGAAGGCAGACGCGGTGATAGAGCACTATGCATTTGGAAAGGACGAGCCGAGGATTGTTCCTCGCTTCTGGATTGGCGTAGAGAGCTTGTTTGCGAACATGATTCAGAAGACACACAAAGACCCTACCATTGAAGAGATAAAGAGCTTGCTGTGTCTTAAACAGCAACAACCAGGGTGGGTTCTGCTTAGCAAAGGATCAAACGTCAAGTTGTTGGGGACTGGGGAACCAATGTTGGCCACTGCAGCTGATTTTGAGATATGGAAAGAAAAGGTGCTGGAGAAAGCCGGGTTTGACGTGGCTTTCAAGGAATACTATGAGCTCAAGCGTCGCAATTACCCTCAGGAATGTTCACACATGCAGTTGGCTAACTACCCTGCTGATATTCTTCACCCCATTAATTGCCCTGATGCTGCTTGTGGCAGATCCATGGAAATTGCTTCTGTTAGTTATAAGTGCTGCCACGGTCAAACTCACAACAGGGCTGAAGTTCCAGAGAGTGGCGATGTCATGATTGAGAAGAAGTACGCTTCTTAATTGATCCATGAGTTTCGTGATTTTGTTTGACCAACTTTTTCCCAGTTTCCAATTCATCTGTGTGCACTGCTTTATCATTTTTACGTTTCAGCTGCTGTCATGAAGCCTCTTCTGAGCCCTTGTATGGGTTGAAAATAATGGCTTCAAACAGCCTCTGTTTGTTTATCTGAATTGATTTTGATTCAATTAAAGAGAAACCAGTTGGGCTTGCACAAAATCAAACTATTCTACATTGTTATTGTTATGCTCCTTTTCTTTTTGGTTATGCATAGCTACCATCCCCACCATAATTTTTTTTCCTTCTCTGGGAAGCCAAAAATATCTATTAATTATAAAATAAATTACACTTCTCTATGGTGAAAGATGGGGATATTACACTTTTATCATCTTATTTTAAAATATATAATTTATTCCATTTAACTTAACATCATTAAAATAAATTATATTTCTTTTCTTTTAAAGATGTAAATATTATTACATTGTAATAACATTTTGACAAGTGGAAAGACAGAGTGCTCATGAAAGAAGGATTTGATATAGCCTTCCAAGAATACTATGACACCAAGCGTGATCTACCTGCTCCTCAATCATGCGAATTTAAAACTTAGGATGTCATGGAGCTCACATCGGTTAATTACAAGTGCTGTCATGGTAGTAATGTTGCTCACCATGCTTTTAAATCTGGGTCCACAACTGTTATTGTGCCCACAACCTAAAGTTTGTGTCATTGATCCATGCTTGTTTTGGAGAAACATCAACTTGAATTCAAAGTGTGTTTTTACTATATATATCTATCTGTGCCTAAACAAGTGCGTTGCCTCTTACGGCCACTTCATTTGTCCTTGAATCGGCAAATAAATTAAATAATAGCATCTTTGTGTATCTTCGATTATTGAATAAAATTGTGATCATTATCAGCATTAATGATACTTATATTCCGTAATTAAGTTTAAGGACCTAGGCATCACTACTTAACTCTCTAATGAGAAATAATCTAATTAATTATTTTAATTTAATCTAATTAACTTGAAGGTCGATGTATTTTTGTAGATATCTTTATTGTTGTACAAGGAGGAATGAGAGGATGAGCAATTGTGAAGAAAGGTTATACCAAATTGAACAACAAAATTTTTCTATAATATATAGAAGAGTCTCACACACTTGCAAATACATGCCAACCAATAATAATCAACTTCATTACCAATTACATAAAAAATAAAAAAATAAATATAAAAAATTACAAATAAATAAACTAAAAAAAACTAATTTTAATAAAAATATGTTAAATATTTTTCTAATTCGTGAGTGTGCATATAAAAATCATGTATAAGTTATCTATAATATCTTTTATCTAGTTAAAGTAATCTTATAAGAATAAAGTTATTAGAATTTATAATATTTCATTTGATATAGTTTATATATAATAGATAGATATCATAAGTCATATTTTTATTATTATGATAAACGAAATAAAAATAAAAAATATTAAATAGTCGTGACTTTTCGAAAATAAATATAAAATTTTAAAAACATAATTTTTGTTAATGAATACAAAATTGTAAAGAAATAATTTTTCATAAATGAGTATAAATTATAAAAATACAATTCTTCGTAAATAAATATAAAATAGTAAAGACAAAATTATTTATGAATGAATATAAAATTATAAAATCTTAACTAATAATATTTGACTATTATAAAAAAAGTTATACTTTTCAAGTCATATGTATCAAAAAGATTTCGTTTTTTATATAGGCAAAAGATAGGCTTCGGCATCAGGAAAGGAGTTAGAGTTTTTGGATGGAAGAGTGAAAATCAATTGAATCGAAGACTTGTTGCCTAGGAGTTTCAAGCTTAGCTCGTCTTTCATGCTATGATTGGAAACATAGTAACTATTTAAGTAAAGCACTTTCATTTCATTAAATAGTTTCTGTCGTTGCAGGTCCTTTCTTTATTCATGCTAAATCTTAACCAATTTTCAAGTCTTCTTAGCATGCATCCATTTATCATTAGAGAAGATCAAGTCATGTGAAAGATGACTACATTATATGTTGACTTACATATTAAAAAAATATATAACAAAATAAACTAGTTTGTAGAAAAAAGACACAAATCAAAACACAAAAGAAATAAGACACTCAATTTAATAAAAAAAAAATCTACAAAGAGAATGCAAGAAAAATTATAATCATTCAAAAGATGACATATAGAAGAAAGGAAAGTGAGACGAAGAAGAATGAGTATGCATAAATGAGAAGTGAAAAGATTGATAATATAAAATTGTTATTCATGTATATATACAGGAGAAGAATCAAATGACAGTAATATAACTTATATCAATTATTATATCATTTAATAAATTTATTTAATATGTGAATTTAGTTAATTTAAAAGTTAAATTATAATTATATATTACCTTGATGACTTAAATGTATTTTATATTTGTAAAATAATTCATTTTAATTTTATTATTTAAATTATCAATTTTTTATTTTATTATTTCATATTTTTTTATGTTTGATTTTACTACCTATTGTTGGTCTAATTTTTTAAGTGATGATGTGACCAACATTTTGTAGAAAAATCTAAACCAAAAAAAATTGTCCAGTAACAACAAAAAAACTCAATTAAAAATAATAAAGCTAATTTTTAATACATAATACACATTTTTCTGTTGTTACTAAACAATTATTTTGGTTGAATTTTCTTACAAATTGTTTGACACATCATCATTTAACGGAACTAAATTATAGGTAGAAAAATCGAATATAAATAATTATGTGATACTAAAAAAAATTGATAATTTAGGTAATAAAATCAAAATTGATTATTTTACAAGTATAAAAATATATTTGAATCTTAATTATTTAAGTCAAATTTTATGAAAATTAAACATAAAGTAATTAAATAATTTATATTTGGGTATATTTTGAAGAATATATAATACATCAATTTTAATATATATGAATAATGTATCAAATAAAATTTTATTAATATAAAATTTGATATATATGATCTACATAAAAGAAACCTTCAATTCAATAACTAGTTTTGAGATAAAATGTGTTGTAAAAAAATAATGAATAAGAAATATTGAGAATATAGAGCAGAAAAATAAATAAATAAAAATTTATTTCATTTCATTTTGATTATATGCACATATTTTTAATATTTTTCTCTTGTAGTTGATTGTATAGTTTCAAAATTTTAAATATATCATAATTAATTAAATGAAATATTTTATTCATTACTTTAATCACATGATAATTGATTATTGAAATTATAAAAATTATTAAAAAAATGAATAAATTAGTTAACATATTATATAAAATCAAAATTTATATAATATTTAAATATTTAATTAATATATATTTATTGTATTTTTCTTAAGTATAATTATGTATTACTATTAATGAAAAATAAAATAAAAAATTGGTTACGTATTGGAGAAAAATGAGTGAAAGTGGTTTTACTAAGTTTCATTTGTTTATATTTATTTTTCCTTAAAAATCAAATAAAAAGAATAAAAAGATATTAGTAAATGAATATTTTAAAAAGGAACGACGAAAATGAAAATAATGTGTATGTAGATATTTATAATTGAATTGATCATATAACTTTTTATCTTATGAAAATGTTATAAAGTTGAATCATAATATATAATTATATAATAGTTATATTTTTAACGGAAAATTTATGTGTATTATGTTAAAATAAAAAAAATGTATATTTTTTGTTATTTAAAATATTTAAAATCTATTTAAAAGTACAAAGAAAAATCCAATGTTTTTAAAAATTTGTTTGCAAACCATCAATAGGATATTAATTTACTTTATTTAAAATATTTTTATTTATTATGTATATTTATGAATTAAAAAATCTTAATGAATTAGAACATACGTATAATTAACATAATTGGTATATATATATATATGTATATATATATAATGTTTATCTTAATATAATTATTTAATACATATTATTAATTTAAAAATATGCAATTTTAATAAAAACAATGCATAAGAGGTATAAAGAATATAAAAAAGGAAAAAAAAATGCAAAATAAATTTGATTAATTTTATTTTGATGTTATATGTAGCATGAATATCTTTTTAATTTTTCTATCTTCTAGTTAATTGCATAGTTTCTACATTTTAAATATATCACAATTATTATGATTACATAATAATTGATTAATGTAATTATGAACATTATTTAAAAATATTTAAAATATTGATTATCATATTATATAAAATTAAAATTCATATCAAATTTAATAATTTAATTAATTAAATTATGTATGTGTTGTAATTTCCTTAATTTCTATATTTATATATTTTAATTAATTAAAATAAAATAAATTAAATACTTGGATGAAATTTTGGATGGAAAGTATAAATATGATTTTGTTAAGTGACATTTGCATACTTGACAAAATTTTGCAATTCTTGACATTGTCAATTAGTTTTTTGTTAACAGCGCTTTGTAGACATGTATACTTATTCAAGATCAAGAAGACATAGTAACATTCAATTATTCAATAAATAAATTGAATCTAATCCCTGTTTGCAAATCAAAATCTTAATATAAATAAAGATTTTGTTATACAAGTGTCATTCAACAGAAAGTTAAAACACTTATGACTTAAGAGAACCCAAAATGAATTTTAATTCTAAGTTTACAAAACTATAATTTAGAATACAATAGTAGAAATATACAAAAAAAAAAAAAGAGTATAAATGACAATTACTTAAAAATCCTCTAAACAAAACTCATTGTCAAGACCTATGAAATCTTCTTGCCTTGAACCTTTGGACAAGCATGATCTTCAGCCGTACATCCTTCTGGAAAGCAAAAGTTTCAGGAAATTCCAACATATAGTAGGAAACAAATCATTGCCATCTAAGGTTTGTATGGTAACATTGTCCAGTGTAATCTTCTTGCCTTGAACCTTTAGACAAGTGACATTACCATCTTTTAAGAAAGCAAAAGTTACTAGAAAAAAAAAAACGGAGAAGTTTGGTGAAATTACAAGAAAATGCCAATTATATCCTTTATCATATTGTGACTCACGAACGTCACATACGAATCCATAAGGGTAAAGCTGAACATTGCATCAGAGAGGCACGCTTCACGTTTGCTGTGTTTTTTCAATAATTTAATTTAAACATTCTCCTCTTAGCTAAAGCTATTGATTATTCTAAGTGTAAAGCCTCCAAGAATTTTAACCTATAAATAGGTCGAGCAACTTAATGATAGCACAACCTACGAATCTTTAGCTGATACATCAGATTGAATTACCGACATGTCGAGCTCCATACCTCAACAAAAGCCTCAGCTGCCCAACCCATTTAATTTGAGTGACGCTGATATCATTGAAAAAGTTTATGTATCTCACACTTACGATGACGAAGTTTTTGATAGTGAGCCCCTTTTCAATGTGGTGTCCAACGTTATTAAGATATCAACTCGAATTGTTGGGGCTATGCTTAAGGTGACAAACTGCAATCTTCTTACTTGTTTTGATAGTGACATGCGTTATTCCCTTTATTAATCATTTTTACAAAACCGTCTCAGTATGCTTGGATCTAAGTGTAGATGCAAATTTCTGTGAAAAAATAAACAATGTGAAATGCGATGTAGCTTTAGAGTGACAACCTATACAGCTGCCTGATTAAACTTTTCGGTGTATTGCAGATAGATGAGCCCAATGGATTCATAGGAAATCCGGTAACCATAACCACTTCAAAACCAGAATTCTCCATGCTGAAGCTGATTTCATGCCAGGTATTTTGTCGCATATATTCCAAGAATTTTTTTTTTCTTTGATAAGAATTTTTTTTTTTTTTTATTGAGATAAAGGCAGAACTAGTACAAGATGTACTGAGTTCTGCAAACTGCAAGGTAAAGTTACAAGCTTTGTTACCAACCTGATGATAAACAACACTTCCTAGTCAAAATTTATACAGCCAAATATTCCTTATATTTCAAGAAAATTATTAGAAATCACTAATTAAATTTTATTCATTATTGAAACATGTTAAATTGTACAAATAGAGACGGACATTTTTTATTGGTCAGTTTATTATTCCTTATTTTCCCTTAAACACAATTTATTACTCGTTGTTTCAGTTAAAACAGTACTAGTGTCTGCTCGTATGATTCATGCAAATATGATTTTATAATTGAAAAATGCTTAAGAGTGAAAACTAATTTTTTAGGAAGTCATATACAAGACTTTTAATTATGTCAAACATCATACTTTTTTTTTTAATTTAATATTTATCCAGTAATATTTTAACTAGTGAATTTTATATTCTTTCGCACAAGAAAGCTTCGTACCAAATAGTATTACATTTCATAATTTTGTACAGCAACTTTTAAGGTCACCTCTATCAAAATGCCGATATTCACTTTTTTTTTATATTAAACATTTAATAAGATGATGTTATTGGAACTGATGTTTATTAAGTACTCTTCAAATAACAACAGTTTTTATAATTTTTTTCCCAATTATATTATAATAATAATATTAAAAAAGAAATAAGTAAAAATTAATGTGAAAAAATAGAAGTATATGAAACTATTTGTGGATTCATTACGATTTAAATATTGTTTTAATTTTTGACATATAATTTTATTTTATTTAAGTTTTTTAATTTTTATATTTTAAAAAAAATTATTTATAATTTTAATATTTATTTTTAAATAATATTCTAATTTTAATTTTTGTTATGTTTTAAATGATAACGTTATTAACAAAAATGACTTGTGACATTTGATAAGAAAATAACGTGTATAATATTAAAATGTTGCTTGTATTTATAAAAAGTGATGTACGTAAAAAATAAAAAGGAAAAATGTTGAAATAAAGTGGGTTTAATAAAATTGAATTGATAGTAAAAATAGAAGTTTTGTTGTAAGATATTAATTTAATTATTGCATGGTGGAAGATGATGACGGTACCTTGGGGGCCAGAAAACGCACACCAAACAACACTGAGGATTCTTCAAGGACTGAGAAGGTTCTCGTGGGATGCAAAAGCGCTGATAGCTCTAGCGGCATTCAGTTTGGAGTATGGAAATTTCTGGAACCTTGAGCAGGCATCAGATCCACTGGGAAACTCATTGAGACTGCTGAATCAAATTCAACACAGACAACTTTCCATAAATAGTGAAATGAACACAACAGTTAAGGTGGTCATGGATGCCGTTGATAAGCTAAGACGCTGGGGAAACCTGTCTATTGATGAAAGCTATGAAACTGAGGATGTGCCAGCTCTCTCAGATGCCTTGCAACTCATCCCCCTTCTTCTTTACTGGCTCGTCTCTTCCCTTGTAGCTTGCTATACCAACATCCATGGTCTATCGTAAGTCCAATCATTCTTATATTTTTAAATTATTCCTTTCAGTTACTTACTTTTCTTTTTCTGTTTCAGCAACTATGCATTACATGACTTCCGTGCCAAACTTCATTCCTCTCTGAATGACTTCAAACTGCAACTAGAGTTATGCGAGCTTCAAAAAGGTTTCGTGCTTAGTTTTCTCATATGCTTCCTTCAATTAATAACCTTTCACATTTCTATTTTCTTACTTTAAGTAATGAAAATAAATTATCCCTCTCTTTTACTGCTGCAGCTGCTATAGAAGACTACCGGATGCGTAAGAGGGCCTTTATAAAGCCTAAAGATATTGTAGACTTTTTGAATCTTTTAATCCATCAACATGGATTTCAGAACGCTCAAATATATGATGGCAACGCCAAAAGAACAGTGGTACGTACCATTGAATTATTAATTCAACAGTATTGTTTGACCACATTTTAATTATAAACATCCTCCCAACACTTAATTTTTTTTTTATTATTTTTTTCTATATCATCATATCCTACAAACATATAAGATATCCGCATATAATTTTTCTTATAATTATTGTCTTCCTATAAAATATCAATCCTTTAATTTACTTCACATGTTTATAGTCACTTCATATTTAATACTGATGCTATTAGATACTTCACCCGTGAAGCATCAAAGCCTTAAAAATATTATGAAAGTTCAATGCAATTACATATGAAAGCATATATACTATAGAAATAAAGGAACATTATCTCTCAATAATGAACATATAAAAATGATATTGATATTATTTTTATTTGTATAAATAGAAAATAATTTAATTTAACTTTTAATTATTATTATTATTTGGATAAAGTGTGTTTTTGGATTTTATAAAATATGCAAAATTTGATTTTAGTCTTTGTAAAGTATTTCATCTCATTTTTATTTCTTCAAAATTAAAATGTGTATTATTGTTGATTAAGTATGTTCACTTTCTTAATTACTCCCTTGACATGACATACTAGGTTGAACATTGATTATGTCTGATTCGTTAGCAATTTTAAAAAAGTGAAAGTGATACATGTTAAAGTACTAGATAAATATACTAAATTTACTAACAGAATTAACATATTAAAAAGATTTAAAATAAGACAAAAATTTATAGAGAGATGAAATCCAGATTTTACATATTTTAGAGGATGAAATAAATGCTTTATCCTTATTATTATTATTATAAATAGGTTGTTTGTCCTCTTAGAAATATAAAGTAATGAATGATAACGACGAATGTATGTTTCTGAATAGAATGTGGAGGTTTTCAAGGAGAAGTATGTGTTGCTATTCATTTCGGATCTTGACAGAATTGAAGACGAGATTCGACTTTTGAATTCAATTTATGAGAGACTTGTGGAAGATCCGAATGATAAGAGTGGTTTCAAGAAAGAGGAATTCAAGATATTGTGGATCCCGATTGAGAATAAATGGGGGGATGCGCGGAGGGAACTGTTTAACACTTTGAAGAGTAACATAAAGTGGTACGTTGTGGAGTACGTTCAACCCTTGCCCGGCATCAGACTGATTGAAGAGGATCTACATTTTCAGGGTAAACCTATCCTTCCAGTGGTGAAGCCACAAGGTTTACTTTTGAACGATGATGCCTTGGACATCATTTTCGAATGGGGGATCGACGCATTCCCTTTCAGAAAATCTGATGCTTATATACTTGCTCAGAAATGGAAATGGTTCTGGGATGAAGTCAAGAAAACAAATCTTCATGGCATACAGGTCAAAACCAAAACTACTTTTCCTTCATTCATGCACATTTATTAATTAACTTATAGTTGCTACTGAATTAAGAAAATTCATATGCAATTAATTGTCTGTCTGTGTTTACCACGTGAATCAGGTGAAGGGTGATAGGTATATCTTCATATATGGAGGAAGTGACAAGTGGACCCGAGAATTCACTGCTGCAGTGAATAAAATTAAAAGGCACGAAACAATAAAGAGGGCAGATGCGATAATAGACTATTACCATTTAGGAAAGGATGATCCCAAGATAGTTCCTCGATTCTGGATTGGCATAGAAGGCAAGAGAAAAAGGAAGCACACTGAGAATTTGGACTGTGAGATCCAAGACATAATCAAGTTTTTGCTTTGCCTCAAGCAAGATACACAAGGATGGGCCATCCTTAGTAAAGGTTCCAATGTGAGGATTCTGGGTCATGGTCAACCCATGTATCAAACTGTGGCAGATTTTGACAAATGGAAAGACAGAGTGCTCGTGAAAGAAGGTTTTGACATAGCCTTCCAAGAATACTATGACACCAAGCGTGATCTACCTGCTCCTCAACCATGCGAATTTAACACTTTGGATGTCCTAGCAACTATAACATGTCCAAATACCTCTTGTGGACGCGTCATGGAGGTCACATCGGTTAATTACAAGTGCTGCCATGGTAGTAATGCTGCTGACCATGCCTTTAATTCACCCTCCGCTACTGCAATTGTGCCTTCAACCTAAAGCTTGTTTTGGAGAAACCATCAACTCTGTGTTTTTACTACATATAATATCTCTGTGTGCCTAAACAATTGCCTTGCCTCTTGATTTGTCCTTTAATGGACAAAATTAAATAATGGCATCTTTTGTATCTTCTCAATTAGTTGATTGAATAAATAGTTCTGCAAGTGCAGAATTTCTACTCTTCCCCTACTCACTTTTTTTGTTAATCAGGAAAAGAGATTTTATATGTAATTGAATGTGTATAACGCTACTCAATACTCTTTATTTATAAATATAAACCAGACCTCGTCATATCTTACACGCCAATTTCAAACAACTTTGAATATGAATTAGGCTTTGATGAATACGAACTCATATCATAGCAAATAGCAATTTTGGAAACCGAATTGTACTTCTAAATTCTAATTGAACTTAATAACCGCACCACAAAATTGAATAATTAAAATCAAAGAATGATTTATTTCATTTTTAACATATTGTAGAGCGCGGAAACCTGCATACTGAGTCTATTAATAAGTAAAAGTTTGACTCTCAAAAAAACAAGTAAAGGGTTGACTAAGTGCAATGATGGTGCACAACAACTCATACAAACTATTATCTATTGTACGTTTGTAAGAGGAGATTAATCTTAATTTTATGAGTTTTATATACCATATTATATATATTTAAATATTTTATATAAAATTATTTTAATGTTAAGTTATTAAAGTCACTGTTTAATTAAATTTTGTAATGAAAAAATATTTTTTTATTAATATAAATTAATTAAAAAAATTACTTATTTAAATTATTCACGTAAGTCATATATTGTAAAATCATCTACTTCAATCATTTTTTTTTTACATTACTTAACTTTTAAGTAATTTACGGAAACACCTATACTGAAAATACTGCTAGAGATTATGGCAATTACTTGTAATCAATTAATTGCATTTGATTAAGAAAGACTAGTTAATTATGTTTCGGAATCAAGTTATACAAATACCTACAAAATTATCAATTATGTGGCTGTGTGTGGTGATAGTGTAAAAACTTCATCTTTCGAGTAAGTAAAAATTTAAACAAGAGAGTAATATGATTATTACATATCTGAAAAAAAATATTAAATGGTCTTGAATTACCAATTTTTATGTATTAGGTGATAGAGATAGACTTTGGAAGAAACTTGTTTTCTTTTTTATTTGATAAAGATATGTTTTGTTTGGGTAATTTTTTTTTATAAGCATTATAGAATAAGAAAATAAAAAATAAAATGACTTAATTTTTTTATAAAATAAAATCAACTTATTTAATTCAACTTTTAAAAAATTAATCCAAGAATTTTTATTAAAAAATTGAGTGCATAAATTAATTTTACTTTATAAAAATTAGTTTATTCTATTTTATTATTATTTTTCTTCTATAAATATTTATAGAGAATTTATCCAACCAACAATTAAGGTGATAATATATGTCATTATGCAAGAGTCAAGGAGAAATATCCTTTGTTAAGTAGTTTTATAACTGTATGAGATCAATGACAATTACTTAAAGCATCCCATTTTTTGTTAGGAGCTTCACATAATTAAAATTTGATATCTAAAAGGATATAAATACCATTAATCCATATACTCAATCCCTTTTCTCAAACAATCTTAACACTCTCATTGTCTTCATTTAGTTTCAAGTGTCATTCACCCCTATTGTTGTAGATTTACGAGATGTTATTACAAATTGTTTCATCCATAATTGTATTAGAAGACTTACGAGATGTTTAATCTGTAATATATTTTCATACAATTACGTATGAGTGAAACAATCTATAATAACATATACATTACATATTGTTTAATTCGTAATTGTATTAGAAGACTTACAAAATGACTAATTTGCAATTCTTCTAATATAATTATTAATTGAGTAATTGTATGTAGTGTTTTATGAATTGTTTCATATGTAACTAGGTAATTCAAGGGAAAAAATAGTTATCATTAAATAGTAATGTTATAAAACTTAGGTTGATCATCAACCTGGTTTAAGTACTAGGTCACTAAGTTGATGGTTAAACCAATGAGTCACTAGTTGAATCACATAAATTTATATAAACAACATAAATATTAGAATATGTATATGCGCACAAAAGCAGTAAGAGGTGTTAGGAAGCATGAAAATCAAATGTAAGCTTTGATAGACTTGGTGGTCCAAGTCTACAGTTTTTTCATGCTTTGTTTGGTTTACAAGCAGGTTAATAATGTCATCTTGAGTCAACTACATATCTAATATGATATAATGACAGAGCTAGTCACTGGTTCGATTTTCAAGTAAATTGATCCAATTGACCATTCCGGTATGAATTTTAAAATACTATTAAATAGTATCCTTATCATCTACAGAGAAAACACAATGTTAAAAGAACCTCAATGAAGCTTTCTAAATCTCAAAACAAAAGCTTTGTGAGAATAAAAACATAAACAATGAAGACACAGGAGGAGGAGAATGAGCAAGAAGAAAAACAACACAACCACAACAACTAAATGAGTCACATTTAATACATCTAGGTGCAAAGGGTAGCAATATGGATCAAGGAGGGAGAAAGGTTAGATAGTTAGAATAAATAAGGGTATTTTAGAAATTTAAAAAATTATGATGTGCATTAAGTAGTTACCTAGTCTCTGGCCTTTTAGAAAAATCTAAATTAGCCCTTTATTAGGTTAAGAGCCAAATCTATAACATAATACCTATTTGTGTTGTTGTTACTTATTACAGAATTATTATTTTTTGGTAAATTACTTATCATAGACTTAAAAACTCGTTCATATTAATTTTATCAACGAAAAATTACTTATCTTAAAAAAGCACTTTTAAAAAAAAATTAAATGTATTTTTAAGCTTTTAAAAAATCTTAAGCATAAAATAAATAGACTTGTTTTATTATTTCAAAAAGCTACTTTGAGCGACTTCTAGGAAAAAAAAAACAAGTTGTAGTTATTAATTATCTTTTTAACATAAAAAGTAATTTTTACAAATGTATCCAAATAAAATAATTGTACATTAAAATTTAAGTTTAAATATAATTTTGGTCTCTCTATTTTATTCAATCCACAATTTTAGTCTTTCTATTTTAAAATAAAAACATTTGATTTTCCTATTTTATAAAATCTTTAGTTTTGTTTCAATAGTTAATTTTGTCTATATTTTATTTTTTTTATTTTGATACAATTGAATTCTATACCTAACATATTTATTCAAGATATCATAAAGAAATGATTTAATTAATTAAAATATAAGAAATAAAAGAAATAAATTAATATAGACACAATTGAAGATTGGATAAAAATTTAAATTTTCTAAAATACAGGACCAAATGTCTCTATTTTAAAATAAAAGAACCAAAATTGCAAACTTGATAAAATAGAAGAACCAAAGTTGTATTTAAGACTAAAATTTATAAATAAATAAATTTTTAGTTTCTATAAAATGTTTCTTTTATTTTGTTCTACATTTTTGTCTTTTTTAAGTCCATATCACACTATTTTAGTCTTTATAAATTTATAAACATTTAACATAGCTCTCGTATTGGAAGATTTTTTTTTTCAATTTTAGTTCTTACTATTTGAAAAAAATTAATTTTGTTTTCAATCTCTAATAGTCACGTCATTATTTAACAAGAAATTTTGATGTCAAGGGACTAGAATGAAAAACAAACCAATAAGGACACAAATAAGAAAAACTTAGAGAACCATAATCATAATTTTGTATTCATTTCTAGCAAAAGGCACATGTAATAATAGACGTAGTATTATACATTTAATGAAACTTTCTTGGTTTGTTTACTAGTCCAATTTTTCTTAGGGATTGTTTAGCCTTCAACTTCTCTTAAAATGTAGTTTACATTAACAATTACACTTCATAAAATATTGTACTAAGTTAATTTTGTAAATAACTTTAAACAATCTCTCTAATAAGTATAATCATCCCCAAAAAAAAGCTAGAGGTTTTGGAAGCACCTTTTGAAATGAGCTACTATTGTGAATCCTTTTCTCTTCCATTGTAAGGTGTTCATCCAAGAGGTGGAATCCTAATTCCTATTGAAAAAGGACTAAAAGAAAACAAAATGATTGATTTAAAATTATTTTTACTTTTTAAAAACTTATTTTAAATATTTATGAAACTTGATTTTCAAAGACTTTAAGATAAGATACTTTAAAACATAAAAGTCTAAATCTAGAAACCTTTTTATTTAAGTGAAAGAAATACAAAGAAGTAATAAAGAAAATACTAAAAATTTATATTGATTTACCTCAAAAATCCAAAACTACATTTATTCTTTAGAAAATAGCCAAGAATTTTCACTTATCTACTTCCTTTCTTGCACAAATAAGGATTACTCAACATCCAAAGTATTTTTGCACGAGTCTCTAACTTTCATATATCGAACATTCTTAGTCAAATCTCTACAAGCTTCACATTCTAGAATAATTTAAGAAGTACAACGATGAATAATTAATGTTATTCTAAAGTGTTACAAAGATAGCTTAGTAATAGAAAATAAATTCAAAGAATGCAATTAAATGCTATACAAAAAATTTTAAGTTCTCAGTGAATGAAAGATTGTATGTTGCAGGTACTTTTGTTTCTTAGAAGTATTTGTAACCTTGACATTTTGTTATCCATTAGAGATAGTTTCTCAACTTTCAAGTTTACATTAGGTATCTACATTTAAGGCATATATATGCTACTTCAATTATCCTATACAAAAAGTTGTTCTTTTTAGGCATGGTAATTACACTTATACCCATGAGTATCCACTTGAACCTATCCTAAGTTTAATAGGTTTTCCTCACCTTGACCATGTTCGGGGATTAAGACGAGTATTCCTCTAGTTTCAAAGTTGGAGGCAGGGATAGGTATAGAGATGTTGATATCCTCACTCTCTTCCCCAAAACCTTACTAATACTAAAAATTTAAATTAGTATGTATAAATTATTTGTCTACAACATTTTTTTCCCTTCTCTTTCTCTTTCTTTTTCATCCTGTGTGGCTTGTCACTATCTCATCCTCTCTATCACACACCTTGCATGCTACTTAATATATCTTATGCATCTTCAAGAGGATATAACTTATCCTTAATTTTTATGTTTCCTTCAATATTAACTATATTATTTTATTTCGTTTTGATTAACGACATGCTACTCTAATACATCATTTTTAATATATTTTATTATTAGAGAAAATAAAAATAAATCCTATTAAATAATATAAATCTTACTCTTTATTGCTAGGTCGGCTTAAAACTAAAGTGGATGAAGTCTCTTTTGAAAATAATTTTATTTATTATTAAATTAAAAAAATAAAAGAAGTTAAGAATTACTTAATAAATATTGTTAACCTATTAAGAATTAATATTTTTTAAAAAAATGTTCCTCGATCACTCTTTAAATGTAATTTTTATCCATCTTATTTTAAGTTTATCTCTTACTTAAAAGGATACGTTGGGTCAAATATTATTCTGTAAAATCTCTAAAAAAATAAATGAGCTTTTTTATAAAAAAAAAAACATAAAAAAGGTCTTTTTTTTTTACCCAAATAAAAAAGGTCTTTTAGATAAACTAATTTTAGAAACTTTCCCTTCTTCTTTATTATTTATCTAATAAAAATTTTAGTAAAACAAATTATAAAACTATTAAATAACTTTAACTATAAATTCGGCGCTTTTACTTTTACCTTTAACTAGATAAATGTTAAGATTCAAATAACTTTCATAAATTTTGCATCTTAAAAAACTCAAGAAACAATTTTCAAATAAAATTATGATAATTTTAATTTTTTTTATTAACTTAAAAAGAAAAATAAATTCTCCTTATATTTCCTTGATTAAACAAAGAAATAAATAAATTTAAAAAAAAAAAAAAAAACAATGCTAAGTGCTTACATTATTTATTTGACTTATTGGCAAGTGGTGATTACTATTTTAGTTTTTGTTGCTTTTAACATTCCCCAACGGAAACAAAGTTGACTAGAATTCTTGATCGGGGGCTACCACCAAAGTAATCAATCAGCTTAAGCTTGATTATGTGTATAAACTTTGACCCACCAGTGGTCAAAACATTTTAATTGACCATGTTTTCAATGTGCCGCACCCCATATCCACCTCCACATATAAATACACCCTCGCCAATCCCCTTTGTCTCTTATCATACTCTTAACTAACACTACATGGATAGTTTTTTTCCTGAGAAACTTCTGGGTGAGATTTTCTGGGATGAACCTTCTTTGGCCACTGATCAAACTGATTTAGTTCAATATTCCCAAATCATTAAGGGTGAAGCTTCTCCTCCTGCAACTCGAAGTGCTTTTGTTCAATATAGAGACCTACCCAGAAGAATTAATTCTCTAAACGGGTCAAACTCCCAGAGCATGAATAAGAGAATGCTTGCATTCTTGGGAAAAAGTTGGCCTATAGAGAGAAATAACGTAGAAGAGAATGAGAGAGATCGTAGTTTCAGGCACATGATTAATGAAAGAATGAGGAGACAGAGGCAGAGGCAGAGTTGCTTAGCCTTGCATTCAATGTTACCGCAAGGAACCAAAGTATAGAAAGATTAATTTACGTATATATACTATGATATGGGTTTTAATTAGTTAACCATTTCAATTTCTAATATATTTTTTTTTTTATCTTTCTTGGCAGCCGGATAATAATTCTGTAATTCAAATGGCAGCCAAGGAGATTGTACGGCTACAAGGATGCAAAGAAGAGTTGCTAAGGAAAAATTTTGAGCTTGAAGCAAATCTTGAAGGTGTTGAGAGCAACCAAAGTGGGGGATGTAAGGTTCAATATTTAAGAGTTCCACATCCTAAGTCTGGAATTAATTCTATGGTTGAGATCCTCAAATGCTTGAAAGAACAAGGAATGGATACCAGAAGCATCAAATCAACTTTCACCCCACAGGAGTTGTTTGCAGTGATAAAGACAGAAACTGATGAGGTATATGTTTGTATGTAAGGCCATAATATGTTGGAATTTCTAGTGGGATCCTCAGAACAAAATGTAAGGACAGGAGTCGTAGTAACATATCTTTTTATTCCTTAAAATTGTTAAAAATTATAAAATTATTAGAATTTATTAAATAAGAAGTGTACCACATATTTTAAAATTTAAAAAAAAAATATTTAATAATAAAAAAATGTAAAAATATATTTAAAAGAGTGTGCTGTTGTTAATATTTGTTTGAAGAATTATTTGACCGACCGAATAATGTCTTGGTATGGTTGAAAGGTTGCAGATGCTGACGTGGAAAGCGCTACTTGGAGAACACATGATGAAATTGATTGGAAGCTTCTTCATTCCCAAGGCCCGGAAGGTTCAACTAAAAAGCACAAGACTGCACATGAAGCGTTAGATCAAATTTAGAATTGTAATTTACCTCAAAGAAAAGTGTACCTTGAATTATAAAAGTAGAAAGACACACAAGGAAGAAAAACACGGGCAGGTCAATTGACTTTCTAGTTTTTTCTAGCAAAGATTCCTAAATTTATTTTTTCTTTCATACTTTTAATTTTTAGTATCTATTTTCATAATTAAACACTGACATAGCTTGGCATATTTATATATCAATTATTAATTTAGAATTAGATAAATGTTAATATCATTCTCTTTCTAACACTCTATTATTACTCAAACTTTATTAAAAATTATTAATTTTTATAAGTCTTACTTCTAAATAAAAAAAAAAATATTAAATAAAAAACAAAACCTACCAAAATTGATAGTTTCTAATAAATTATGACCAAATATGGAAGGATTATTAGAATGAGAGTGTTAGAGAGAATTTTACTAGAATTCTTCTTTAGAGTTAACTATTTTTTTAGTCTTTAAACTTTTTAGGATTTCTATTTTTAGTTCTTAATTTTTTTATTATTTGGTCAAGGTCTTTAAATTTATTTTTCACCCATACCTTTAGTCCTTATCTTTTATTTTTGCAACTAAACACTAATATGATTGTACATGTCTCTAATCATGTGATGTTATGTTGTTTAAATAGTAACATGACATTCACATCACATGATCATTTAGTCATGTTGTTTATTTAAGTAACAAAAAGAAACTTAAAATTATACAAAATTATTTTATAGAAGTACGTCAATATTAAATATTCATGGCTAAATGAATTTGTGTAATTTCATTAAAGTAAATTAATATTAAATATTAATATATACAAATTTTATGAATTTGTATGATTTTATTTTTCTTTTTGTTATTTAAATAGACATAACTAAATGATTGCATGATGTAAATGTTACATTACCATTTAGACAACATGGCATCAAACAATTGGATGTGTATAATCATGTTAGTGTTTAATGAAAAAAAATATGAGAATGACTAAAAGTATGGATAGAAAATAAGTTTAAAGAATTTGACTAATCAATAAAAACTTTAAAAATCAAAAATAAAAATTTTAAAAAATCAAAAATAATTAGTCTTAAATTAGTAGTTAGTATATAAATGTCACATCATCGATTTTTATACATGACAAATCATATTTACATTTAATGATAAATGGGGTTCTATTTTTTATCATTTTTTAAATTTTGAGTGACCGAATTAACCCATACAACCTTGGGATAACTTGTGTCATGATAGTTAATAATTCTTTGGGTCAAGTTGGATTAAACCAAAAAGATTTTAAGTCTAAATTTAATTATCTCAACCCAGATTCTATATTGCGCTAATCAATTAGGTTCAACCTATGTTGACCTCTTAGCAAATGGCGAAATAGATACACACATTTTCTATTTTCCTAATAATACATAATACCTTGTCTAGCTAACTCGTTTGTTAAAAAACAAAATAGGCTTAAAATTTTAAAAAGGTTTGTTTAAGTAAAAAAAGGATGACCTTAATTAAGTCTTAAAACAAGTTTAAATATGATAAATTGACCTATATGTATATAATATAATACACACACATAATAATATAAAAATATTTAGTTACTAATAATTTTTTATTAAAAATACTTTCATTTAGAAAAATTACATTAGTCTACTTACGCTTGTAAGCTTACTGCCTTTTTAAAGGTTTTTATTATAAATAAATCCAATTATGTGAGTAAACTTTTAGGATTAGCCAAGCTACGCCTTAAAACATGACTTGTAATATGTAAAAGGCCAAACTCGGACTTTGTAATCATTGTTTCATTGTTGTTGGCCATATTACAACTACACAAAACACCTACCAATTTTTATTTTAAATTTGCCAATAGCCAGCTTCTAGACCAGTTGGTTCACCTATTCTTCCTGTTTTTATTAACTGGGTCACAGCCGATTTAAGCTATTTTTAAGATGAACCCAACTAATATAATGTCCACTTAAGGGTCAAACCAGCTGAACCGAACCAGTCCAACAACTAGTTTAATAAGAGCAACACGGATATCCATCATCAGCCCTCCAAAAAAAAAATAGTAGTCACACATAAATAAAACAAAACAAAAATGAAAATACAAAACTTCGCCTCATTTTCCACATTTATCACTGGGTATAATATTAAATCACAAATATGAATGGTTGACACTCAATGGAGAAAGGGGACAACTCACCCCATAATTAGATTAGATGTACTTATTACAATAATTTCCGCAGGATACACCAAGGGAAAAATGAAAAAAAAAAATTATTTCATGAAAAAGATGAGTAAAAAATTATACTTTTTCCCCACATAGCCGCATGCCTCCAACCATAGGTCTCAGAATCTGAAGTCAGGATCTACATCCATTGCCCAAGCAAATTTTGCCAGCAGAGATTTGTTGAAAATCTGAACGTTTCAGACACCAGGTGGTGATGGTTAGTGACAAATGAGAGTAGGTTAGTCATAAGCATCAAAATAATGTCAGTAATGGAGAGTTTGAGTAGTTTGCATGAGATTCTAAGTTCAAACCTTAGTGTAATCATTATAAAAAAATTTAAAAAAAAAGGCTTATGCCAATGGCGCGCAACAGTTCAATGTGCGAAGATATTTAGGTTCTGGTGGGAAGCAAGCAACATTGCTTCTGGCCAATAAGCAAAAGCACACAAACAATGCTCTCCAACAGAAGCTTGGCTGTTATATTATATACTCGATGCCATTCTTATCCAAAATTGATAACAGAATATGATAACAAACTTAAATAGAGAAGCAGTCCACACACACCTTTTCAATAGGAACCTCATGCCGCTTGCACCAGGCAACCGTTATCCTGGGGTCGAGGTAGTTTACCTTGGAGGTGCTCAATGCCACCGTTTTAAGATCTTCTTTTGTTTTCATGTCACGTTGTATTTTCTCAATTTTTGCATTGGTTTGAGCTATCTTTTTCTCTAGCCTGTAGATTATATAAGTCACTATCATACATCACATTTGATAATATATAATGCATAAAGATGTTAAGATAGTTGTATTACGCTTCAGGATTTAAGTTTCTTTTTATCTTTCCATCCGAACCCTTAAGAGGGGGCTTTCCTTTCCTAGCCCTGTCCAAATCTGTTTTCAGCTCCTTCAAAAGGGCCTACAGATAAAGAGTAAATCAAGCTCCAGTTACATGTTTAAATTCCCCCAACACAAATCTGCCCTAAATTCTAGAAAAATGAATCTATGACAAGAAATTCAACCGCCCCCAGGTTCCCAAACTTCAAATATTCTCATTACCTGAAGTTCGTCAATCTTTTCATTCAACCTTGACATTTGTGCAGTGTGAGATTTTGAAACACTACGTTGATGATTACAAATGATTGCAACCTGTTATGGAAAAGACACAACAGTGCAACTTAAATGTAAACAGGTAAAATACATAGATGCAATATCATTGGTAACATGGTATAAAAAGGAATTTTTGAGCCAATTACCTGTTTGTTTGCATTCTGATAAACAACAATCTTTTCTGCAACATCTCCATCTTTAGTTTCCTTATTCAACTGTTGTCACATAATTGCAGGAAAATTAAATATACAAGTCTATAACTTTACATGGCAAAACAAAAGCTAGAATAACTATGACTTTCATCCCCCAAAAATTGGGATATGACCACCCTGCCAAGATTTTTTTCTTCAAATTAGTTACTCTAAAACACAAAATTGTCATCAAATTAGTCCAACAAAAAGATAAACTTGGTGACAATTTTGTATTTTTAAGTAATTAATTTTGTGAAAGAATCATTGGATAACTATATGTTGGTACCTTAATATTGACAGACTTGTTTGTTAACAAAAATCTCTGGAGGACTAATATGGAGACACCCTAATCTCTGGAGTACCAAATTGAGGATTTATTCTAAAGGCAATAAAGTTAAACCATTAAACAAATCATAATATTCTTTTTTTTTACAAAAAATTATAGGATATTTAACTCAATTTGCAAACAATACAAAATTAATGTAGTTATAAAAGTTCAAAGCAATTAATGTTAATCATTTATTTATGTAGAAAACTTTTATTATGTCCCTTCACATATAAAAGGGTAATATTAGTGCAAATTTTTGTAACAAAACAGGAAGAGTATAGGAACAAGAATTCCAATTTTAAAATTAATGTGAACAAAGTTTTCAATTCCAAAATTTCTCTGTAAGAAGGTACTCTCCTGATCTGCTTTCAGTAACAAGGAGGGTAACAAACTTCAGTGTCACATACGTACAAAAGAATAAACTGAGCATACGTAAAAGCATAGCATAATAGCACAGAAAAAGCTCTACTATTTCCATTTAGCACCAATGAAGGACTTAATGTCAAGGCACTTTTACCATATTATCTAAAGTGATAGATGCATTGAATGTTCGGAAAACTTTTGCTGTCAGGCCAGGCATAAGTTCCTTCAGATGAGCATTTAATTTACTTGTATCCAGCATATCAAAAAGATCATCACCAGGGCGTTTTTCTGGCAATTAAGAAAAACAAATACTTAATGGCTCTAGTCTCTTAGCAATAAATAAAAAATGAATGAGAACCAGTTTCTCACTTTTTTGGAACTTTAAAATTGCATTATAAACAGGAAGCTCCACTTCAACAGTATTTTCATACTTGATTGAATCTTTACCAAGGAAGCTAAGCTGCATTAAACCAGAAAGGAAACTTACTATTTCCCAGAGTATTTAGCAACTAACCACCAAACAATTTAAATAACTGAACTTAAAATACACCCACACGTACAAAGAAATGCAATTCATCACACCCAACCAAAAATTAAGAGAAAAATAAAGATTATTAGAAGCCTGAATACCTTCAACTTGTTAGGGGCTTCTGCAGTAACATTCTCCACTTTCAATGTACAACAACCAACTGTATCGGCTTCATCATCATCCTGAGGAAATGTAAATGGGAAACTATATCTGATGAGTAAGAGCCAAAGCAATTGTCTGACAATAAAGGCAACGAAATACAATTGCAAAGGTGCATACTTGAACTGAGTCCTTTCATGAAGTTCAAAGAGTAATACATGTTAGTTGGTAAAGGGGATGGTTTGAGCTTAGCATAAACAAGTGTAAGCTAGTATCTGTAGATACCTTTTCATTGCCAGCCCTCAAAGCCAATTTGTCAATAAGATAAGTAGCAACAGCTATTTGCTGCTTAGAAATATCTTTGCTAGTAAAATCTTTTGTGTATGCAGCCCTAATGTTTCCTACATAACCCTGCACCCAGGTATCAAGATGTACTGTAAATTAACAAGTTCTTTTATATATCATACAAAATATTATGCAAATATACAGAATTCATAAAAGATGATGAACAAAGCATGAAATTACCTTCAACATCCTAGCTTTCTCATATTTTTCCTTGTCACTTTGCCCCTTCAAAGAACTACTAGCTGCCAGAAACACATACTTGAATAATTTTGGATTGATTGGATCACTCCAGTAGGCTAACCAAGTAACTGTATTGTCATGTCTTATTTCCTTCCAACTGCCATGATCACACAACTCAATGATGGTAAAAATATAACATTGACTTTCACTGGTAATAACCTTTCACCTTTTAGAATTTTTCTCCAAGACAATTTGGAAGAATCATACCTTTCACCAGGAATAGGACATTCAGGAAGCGGTGCATCCTTCCCAATATTAATTGTGATATCATGTGGATGGATGCGTCTTTTCAACTTGCCCATCTAATTACATAAATTGAAGACAATAAGTACAAGCTAATAACTGTAGACGTCTATCAAAACTATTAAGATGCACCCTCGGTGCATTTAAACCATTATATCTAACATCAGTCTACATGTTTCAATTTCCAGTGATAAGCATCATAACAACCTTGGGATGCTCTCCACGGCCTCTGAACAATCCTGGTGGTTCAACTCTGAAATTACCCACCTAAACAGAGATTTAAGGGATCAGTCACAAAATGATTCCCAAAGAATAAATTTGAATTAATAGTTTGCGTTAGGACATTTCAAAAGTAAAAGCTTGAATAGAGAAAGATCCTGATATTAAATCGAACACCAATGTAAAATATCACGAACATATAACCCCTTTAAATCAAATATTTTCCAGAAACAGCAATGATACAAAAACACTTTTAGCCCATAGTAGCATAACTGTGAAAGACTTTTGTTGACAACTCACAGCATTGTGCAGTAACAAAATAAACCAAATAAGACAGTATAACACCACAAAATCTTATTTCCTTCATCCAACCAAGAAAACTGAGAAAAAACAAAGGCAAAAAATATTTTGATACAAGACTCACGTTTTTCAAACAAATTAAGTGTTTATTTATTTAAAAGTTGTATAGAATTGATTTTTAACCATTAAATGTAATTGAGATACGTATCCAAATTAATCTCAACCACAAATTTGACATTTGATCATGGGTACAGTGTGGGGAATTGATTTTTGGTCTAAAACAAACCAGCCTTAAATGTCTGTTACTTATCTCACTGTTTAGCCACCACCCATGTGGATAATTTATCTATTATGGTCTTCCTAATTATGCTTCTTAAAGAAAAAAAGAAACTAACATACCCCAATGCTAGAAGGCTCCTCGCTATGCGAAGGTATGGGGGAGGGTCATTGAACACAGTCTTAATCTTGCATGTGCCATAATATGCATAGAGATCAAATCACCTCGGTATTTTAGTTCAGTTCTGATTTCAAAAATTATTGTATTTGTCTGGAACCTTACCCAGAAGTTGTTAGGAACCTAGGCCTGTATGACACCATGTTTAGGGGTTTTTTAGAATTTTTCACCATATTTTATTTTCTTTTGGTGGGCTGCTAGTGGGTTTGGATTTATATTTTTTAGATGCTTTAGAGTCTTACTTTGATGTCTAATTGTTTCTCAATAGATTAGAAGGCCCAAAATCCTACCTTATTAGAACTTTTTTTACCATGTTCTCATCAGATATGTCATGGATCTATTTAAGTAGTTATAATGCTTCCTTTTGCATCCATGATCAGATTATGAATTATGGAAGCATGCTGCTCCATTCTTGGTGTGCAATCAAACCCTACACATAAAATTACGTATTCTTCTCTTCTATCCTGTTTTATTTAATTTTCAGCACTATCCAAAGCTAATTCCATCATGAACACCATCAAAATTCACACCATGAAAACCCTAGTCCATTAAAAAAAAAAAACTATCAATTCCCAAACAATGATCCTGTAAACTCCCTCCTGTTGTCTGTACATCACCCATACCCTGAATTCAACTAATACCCGATAACCTTCAATCAAGCTGTTCTCTACACAAGATAGTGAAAGGGAACATGTTTTCCTTAAGGTGGTATGTGTTTTTAATGCCTTGAAGGGACAGGTGCTACAAAGCACATACCTGACTAAAGAAAGACATCATTAAAAAAAGAAAACAGTAAAACATTTTAGCATCTTCCACATGTTAACCCAAGCATAGCATCCATGTTAAGATAAAACAGCACAATGCTCAAATACTAAAGCATGATAATAACTAGACGACAAGCTCTAAAGATGTTCGTACTCCAAATAGATGTAGTAGCCCATTGAATTAAAATCCATAACAGAGACCCTAGATTAGGCAAATTGATTGGACTGGCAAGTCTACTGCTTAGTTAACAAGTCCAGAACAACCCAATAAATTGCTCCAAAACTTGTGCAAAAATGGTATTTTAAATGTCAGGGCCCTCACTGCTATTTTCCGTAGTGCATCAAATGTTCCTACCTAGTGCCTCCGATGAATCCTCCCTGTCTCCAATGGATCCTTCTTGCCTCCTACAACCTCTGACTAAATCAGGCACATCTCACACTCCCTGCCTCTGATGGATCTTAAGTTCAGAGCCATATGTCATATTGAAGTTCAGAATGAAACCACACCCCAATGGTGCTTTATTTCATCATTTACCATTTTGTTCCAGCATATTACTACTGTCCATCATTTTAAACTCACAATGTTCTATTAGTCCATAATACAGAGTGTCCACCAATTTTGAATTTGCAACATCCTATTTTTATTAGGTCAACTCTTACAAGTTTACAACTTGAATCTATGGTCACTCCACAAGTTTATGTAAACTCTCATCTCAAGTTTGATAATTTTGCCTTTTGGGGCATTTAAACTTTACTGTTGTTATCAGTTATCTACACTCATGTCAGAAACCCCTCATCTTAACATCCCACTCTCTCAAAAAAAAAAAGAACTTAAAATTCCACTGTCCTGCATCAAGAATTTTATTGAAATAATTCTAATCACTTGATACTATCCAGTAACCAATTCAATTCTAGTCTTCCTTGACATGTATCTGTATTGACCAACTCTCCCAAAAGCTTAATCTGTTATAGGTCAAGGTTCATGAATAGTTTTTATATCAAGCTCCCAACTTCATTTATATAGATATGTTGAAGCACTTAAATGAAAGCAGAACACAAGGAATGATTTTATCATTTCTTAAAATCTTCAATGCCAAAGATTAAGCAAATTGTTGTGAGATATAAATTGAATCGGAAATTTTAGGGCCTATTTATTTTGAGAAAAAGTTTTCCATTTTCTGTTCTTGTTTTCATTTTTAATTACAAATATGTCACATTTTTTTCATTTTGTTTTTTGTTTACATAGCTTTGTATAGGAAATGATGAAAACCGTTACTTATAAAAACTTTTGAAACCAAAAAATAAAGTGAAAACAAGGTGACATTTTGGTAATTAAAAGTGAAAACAAAAAACATTTTCAAAAACCAAATAGTCCCTTATATTAACAAGAAAAATTAAATGAATCCTATACTACTAGTTTGTGTTGCAACAGTATGATGATTGCAGCTCTTCTGGTCTGTATTAATCACTTCATATTTTAGTTAGAATCAAATTATGATAAAGGGAAAGTGAACATCCAAATGTGGTAATACTAACTCCTAATTAACTCATGAGAAAGGATAAATCAAGAGAAGGTAAAGTAATATTTTGCCATTCACAGAATATAATGGCATGATTGCAGATGGTCATAAACTCTCAGTACAAATTCTAAGCCAGAAACTGGGGAACATTGTTTTAAGAAAAATGCAGGAGGGGTTTAGTTGGAGAGAGAGAGGGGGGGAGAGAGAGGATTAAACCTTCTCTTTAACTCCATCAACAATAGCCCACATGTATTTCTCCTCTTGTTTCATTTTCTCCTCCTTCAAGGCCTTCTTCTCCTGCATGAAAAGAAGACTAAAAAGCTCAACACTTGCACAATGAACGACACTAATTATAACATCTCAAGTTAACTAATTAAAAACATCACAAAACTTGTATATATGCATAAAGATATATACACCTATATTATCCAGAACAAATCCCAAAAAAGAAAAACTAAACCAAAAGCTTCATGAGGGAGTATAAGATATAAACCTAGTTTCGTTTCTGCTCCCTTCCAATGGATTGTAAAAAAATCAACAAACTTATAACACATGCTTGTAAGATCAATAAAATCTGTAGTATGATCAATGGTATGCAGTGGACCATAGTTGTCAGAATTGTGAAATGGATTGTAGAAACATATGATTCTATGTGTTGCAAATCTGAATGATTCTGATACCAGCTCAGAACTCATTTGGATGGCATTGTAGTAGGATTGCATGCTGGATCACAAACTTGCTGGGATTGTGAAATCCATAGATCCCAGCTGATGCTCCAAATCCAACAATAAACCCACCCAAACCGAGAATAAAATCCAAAAAAAAAAAAATTAACCCTTTGTCTACTCTAGAGGGCAATGGAAATTATTCAAAGAAAATATAATTTCTCAAGGCTAATACAAACTGTGATGAGCAGTGACTTAGGTTTTGCAACTGCCAACTGAATGTCTCAACTCTGGAGCTGTGACTTCTGTGACTTGGGTGCTGGGACCTAGGAAGACTGGGTCTTGATGCAACTACCCGTTTTTAGATCCCTTCTATTTATGGGTATTGCATATCTTCCATCTATTTCTGGGTATTGACAATTGGGTTGTTTTCCAGAAGTGGAAAATCAAAGAATAAGGATATGATGATTTCTAGAATTAACACAAAAGATTATAAATTATATAACACTATCCTTTTCATTGTTTTTGACATTTTCTTCTAAACACCACCTTGAAACTTCTCACAGCATTGCAAATTTTATATATTTTGAACTTTAATTTTTAAATAAGAATTTATTATTGTTAATTGTAATTATAAGATATCATGGTTGTCTCATGTGTTACAATTCTACATTCTGTGCAATCCTAAATAGGATCTAAGAGTTCAACAGGCATTATTTGGATAGTACAGAACTAAACCAGATAAAATCAAAATTTGACCTCAAAAATCAACATATATATGCATGTGATACTGGAAGCAAACCTAGTATCTTCTTAAAAAAGTAAACGAAGTTTTAATATATTAATTTCTGTCATTGTCAAAAGAAATTACACAAAGCAACTTACTTCTAAACTCATTTGTTTCTTCTTCTCCTTTTCACTTTGGTACCAATCATAGATTGGGGTGAAGTCACAATCTTTCAAATTCTGAATTACATGGTTTTTTCCTAGTAGCTTACGCCAATCATTCCAAAAATTGTCCTTGAATCTATCTTTCTGCATGTAATCTGTATCTCGCATGACTGCAAACATTGTGGCAACCTGCAACATATGCTCAAAGGTCATAATATGGTCAGAAACTCTGAGAAAAGAAAACTTTATAATGTAACTGTTATCCAGGAAAACTTAAGTGACCTCAATTCCTCAAAAATATAAACAAGAGCAAACAGCCTCCCAAAATCATTAAAACATTTTTCAGATATAAAATCCCACCTCTTCTTGCTCAGGAGTCAAGACCACTGGCTTCCCCTTATAGAGCATCTTTACTCCATGGAGCTGGTAAGGAGGTGGAAATATAACACCATTGTGAACCAAGGTGGTCCATTTTTTTTGCCCGTCACCAGAACTAGGAAGAAGTTTAGTAGATTTGGAATATTCTGAATTTTTGCCTGTTTTTTTTAACTTCTTGGGATTTTTCTTTAAAGATAGGGAAGTAGCCTTGTTAACTTTAGAGACATTTGTCAACTTCTTCAAGGAAGATGATTTATCTGCAGACAAGACTGATTTCTTTATTCTTTGGGAAAGAGGAACATCATCACCATCATCCTCTACCTTTGGCTCAGGTTTCACTGATACATGTTTAGCATTGATTGATGAAGATGAATCTAAGAGTTTTGGCTTCTTAAATGAGGATGATTGTAAAGAATCAATCTTATCTAGTGGTCGCTTAACAGACAGTGTAGATGGCCTTTCCTTTTTAATACTAGCACTGGAACCACCCTGTTGTCCTCTCTGAACTTTTGAAACTGGTTTTTTCTGATCAGAGTCGTCATAGTTACTACCAGATGTTCCCAAATTAGAATTGCGCAATAACCTTGTTGACAAAGGGACATCATCATCATCGTCAGATTCTTCAGAAGATTTCTTGGGAACAAGGGTTGATTTGCTAGCATTGTTAGAGTTCATATTCAACCTAGCACCCGATGGTTTATTATCTTCCTCGTCCTCAGAATCCCCACAATTGTCTTCAGGAACATGTTTGATAGTTTTTTTCTCCTTACCATCAACGGGGATTTTCTGTTCTGAAAGAGGCTTTTCTTTTTCTCTTAATGATGGCAATTTTGAATTTGCTATAGGCGGCTTCACATGATAGGTCTTGAGATGCGATGTTGATGCTTGTGAGCTACCTACAGTGGATTTCATGACTGAAGCCTTAGAGGATGGGACAATCTTACCCTTCTGTAGACTAGAACTTTGGCCATTTGAGGAAGGCACATCAGAAGCCGGTCTAAATGGCCTTCCACCTTGACTATGAGAAGTTAACTTCCTGACTTCTGAATGCACCTGATTTTTCTTTGATGGTGTGCTCCTTTTGAAAGTTATTGGCTCATCATCATCGTCATCAAAATCATAAGATGAACTTAATTTACCAGAAGCCTGAACTGCCATTAATTAACTATGGAATGTATTGGAATATAGATAGATCACATCATGTTCTGGAGAAAAAACAAGGAAGCTATAAGTTCCAGCCCTGCGGTAAAATTACATTGCAAACTTGAATGGCAATCGGCAACACCACGGAAATATCAATTCTACATAACAGTTACAAGAAAAGTGAAGGTATCAAGGCAACTTGATGCGGATTCAAAACAGTGAATTTGTTATATTGGCAACACGCCTTACATTATGAAGTCAACTCAAGCGAAAATATTAAAACCTATCCTACTACTATCAATTGAAACTTTAGGTATATAAAATGAACTTAGAAAATAGTATAAAAGATATTATGACTTGTGTAGTGAGTGAAGAGTGAAGCACCGTACATAGATATCAGATAGTAATTACCAAATGATGATATGCAGCTGAGCTGAGGTCGCTGGCATTAAAAAAAAAAAAAAAATTAAAAAGTGAAGAAAAGGGGATTACCTGGAATTGGTATATATGGCGGCGGAGGTGAGATGGTGTGGTAGCTGAGAGACAGAAGAAGAGCAGTTGCGTTGCCTGTTGCCTGTTGCCTGTTGCCTGTTGCCTGTTGCCTGTTGCCTGTTGCCTTTTGCCTTTTGCCTTTTGCCAGTTTAGTTAGGGTGTGAAAATCTCAGGACACGACACCACAGACAGGTATTGTATTTAGGACTAAGGTAAGGACTAAGGACCAGATTAGATACATACCATACATACATAGTTTCCGACTAGCCATCTTTGCTGACATCACAATCTAACATCATTCATTTTCTTTCTCACCTTTCTTACTCTTTTTTCTCTATACTATGCTCTACTATCCTTTCCCAATGGGCTGGCTCGTTTCAGGCCCGTATTTCCTTGTCAACCCAATCTACCAAATTTCATGCTCCCTTAACCTTAATTACGTGTGTATTTTTATAAGTACAATCTATATAAAAAAATTTCAGTTTGGATTGGACTTTCCGAAATACAAAGGAGGTGTTAGTAGACTTGTATGAGATGCAAAGAAGCTTTAGCCTAACTAAGTTTAATACTTTTAAATAAGTTCCTAGACAAATGTTACTAGAAACACATTTCTTCACGCAAATTTTTATATATATCTTTTTTAATTGGTTGAAATTTATTGTACAAAATTTTAAAATTTTTATATTGTATTTAATAAATCTTTTTTATCATTTTGTAATTTTTAATAAAGTGTAATTAATATAAAAAAGTGTGCTATAAAAAACATATTGTTAGCAACAAGTATAGAATTTTTATCATTAGATTTTTTTTTGTCATCAACAAGTATTAATTTGAGCCAATTTAAATATATTAATGGTATGAGATTTTCACAAGAACATAATTATCATCAAATAATAAAATTATCATTCTTTTGCTGAGATCACATTTTGACTTTGTAATTTTCATAATTTCAATGTAAATTAAACATAAGGAAAAAGAATTAAAATTGAGTATTGAACTAAAGTAAAGGAATGAAGAAAAAAAAATTAAAAGAAGCAAGTGAAAATCTAAAATGAGATCAATTCGATAATGAGAAAACTTTTAGGATTGGGTTTTTTACTGAAAATTCTTGTTGACTTAATCTAATTACCTTAATTTTTTTAATGATTTTTTTAATGTGAATTAACCTAAGATGATCTATGTTCCTTCTCAGAATACAAATATATATCTAATTGAATTGACTTTCGCTTTTATGGTAATTATGTTCAGTTAAACTCTTTAAATTATATGTTAATTCATTGGGTCCTCAAAAGATTAAACCTACTTTTGTGATTTAATTCATAAGTTGTCTCTTATGATTCCAACTATTAAGTTCATCTCTCAGTTCTCCCCTAAATATCTATAATTATAAAAAATGATGGTCAAGTGCTTTACATAGATAAAATCAATAGAAGAGAAATCAAACTTAATTCTTTTCTATCTTTTGGTATATTTATACATTCAATTTGTTCTTCAATGTTAGTATTTTCTTCCTTGCTTAATGTTTGTTGTGGAATAATCAATCATGACTAGTTTTTATGACATGAATGTAATTGAAAAATACTTTTATTGTTTTGAACTAGAACAAAATATCCAATGGACTTTGTACCTAAGAATGAGACTTTGTTAATTGGTTATCTTGAGTCATAAGACGTAAAACAAGTTTTGATATGAAGTTTTTGAGAAAATAAAACTTAATAAAGGAATTTAAACTCTTCTCTTTTATGTTGTGTTTGGATGAAGAAATTTAAATTGTTTGAAATTTAAATTGCTTCTATTTAAAATTTCTTCATTTGTTAAATATTTTGTTTGGGTAAATCAATTCAAATTTCTTAAATTTCAAATTCTTAATTTAAATAAGATAATTCAATTTTCATTATATGCAAATTTTTATTTTTAAATATGTATTAAAAATTGAAATTTTAATATTAAATTTTATTAAAATAAATGTTAGCTAATTTCTAAATAGTTAATAATTTAAAAATAATTTCATAATTTTATAATATTTAATAATTCAATAATTAAAAATACAAACATTAGACATATGTCAATATTGTTAGAAAGACAAAAAAAAATATAAGAGAAAGAGAGAGAAGAGAGAATGAGAAGTCAGAGAGAGATGAAAAAAGAGAGAAAGAAAGAGAAAGAGAAAGAAAGATAAGGTACAAAAAGGAAAAGAGAGAGAAAAAGATGGTAAATAAAGAAAAATGGGTATAAAGAATTTTAAATTCTTATTTTATTGTGTAATTTGAAATTCTACAATTTTAAATAATCAAAATATTTTGATAAATAATTAGAATTTTAATTATTCTTTAAATTCCTCACTCAAACAACATATTTCACCACAAAGCATTTAACATTATCTAAAAAAATGATTTAATTTCTTAAAATTCTTTATCCAAACACACTATTAAGGAATTAGGGTTAAAATTTAATTTGTTAACTGATTTCAATGTTGAAGTCCAAAGATAGTGACTCAGGTGAAGTCCAATACTCATAATCTTTATCATTTGAAAATTGCTCTTTACATTATCGCATTTGAAATATTTTCTTTAACTTAGTAGTATCTTTGTGAAATTTGTTGAATATTGCACAAATCTTTAAGATAACGATACTCAACTTATTACTTTGACTACTTGCACGATTAGGTATGTTAGTCAATGACTCCACATATATTCTGTTTTTATATTACCTCATAGGTCTCATGTCATCTTATTTATGAAATCCCTTTCGTTGCATTTTCCATTTTAGTTTATCCTTGCCTTATTTGTAATTTACTTCCATTATTTTTATTAATTAATTGAAAGAAATAAGTAACAATGGCTCATAAGCTTTGAGCTTATGTTAATGTTATATTTTGAGAGAATAAACAATAGAGTTGTCAAAATAGTTTCAAACTAGTGAGTTAAACTATCCCTTTTATCATAATAACCTCATTCTTTTTATTACTTAATAAGGGATTTTAAAAGCCCTAACCCACCCATACAATTTTCAATTCAAGACAATAGGGACAAGAATGAAAGAGGTTTAGCCCACCATACAATCACATGTTTTCATTGATTTAGAGGTTTGGCAATCATACATATTATAAGTAGTGGGATATGGTAGTACTTTTATTCCCACAAAAACAATTTCTTCTTCTTTTAATTTTATGCATTGGAATTCTAAAATATGTATTAAAATTCACAAAAGTATGTTTCTTTATTTTATCTAAATATAACCTAAATTAGAGTAAATGACCTGTCTGAGTGACTAAGTTTCTGTAGTTTTGGATTTATGGATTAAATGTATATACATTGAGTTATTGGTAGTTTGATACTATCCTCATTCCTATATATTAAAAAAATATCTAATTCATCAAGACCAATAAAAGTAGTTAAATTAATTTATTTTAATTAATATTGTCATAAATTTAAATTTTATTCAAAAAAAATACCCAATACAATAATTGATCTAAGCGAGAATTAGATAATACTGAAAATATTCATAATTAAAAGAATAATTTTTCAACTAATAAGTATAAGTTATATTGCCAATAACACAATAAATGCATCCATTGTCATGAGAAATAGATGATATCTCATTTATAGACTTCATAATAAATTAGGGATATAAAAATAAATTAGCAATTAATACATTTAAAAATTTTCATATATTTCTTATAATTATGAACAAAAAATACTACCATTTGTTTCTTATATATAGGAACAAAAGTAGTACAATGAACATGTATCCAACAACAAGAATCTATTTTCTTAGCCACAACAACGCCTCCTAAGAGGGGTTTTCCTCCCTCCACAAGGATTTTTTCTTCATTTTGAGATACAATTTTTTTCATTTTGGATAGGTTTTTCACTGTCTTAGTGAGAGATTTTGTTTCTCTTTTCCATTTATTTTCCCCCTATTCTTAATCACTATCTTCTCTAATCATCACCTCCTTTAACCACCATTTATATTCACATATTTTTCTTCTCATTTTATAGTCACCATTTACATCCCCACAACTTAAAAAATTTAGGTTATCCTTTTTGTCATTTTGTCTCTATTTATTTCATCACATTTCTTCTATCAATGGAGCTTGAGAGAGCCTTTTATTGCAATCATACCCTAACCACCAGAAGTTGATATTAGATTGTATTCATTTGAGTTGTTGTTAAACATATGCCAATTTAAAAGAGACTACAAAGGAAAGGAAAAAAAATGAAGATAAGCTCATGACTCTAATTAGGTTCATAATAATAGGTGGATCTAATTTTTATATTTTGTATTTGTATGTTTGGGTTTGTTAACTTGTTGATTTTAAACATGCATGTCTAATTATCAATTCATATATTGTACATTGTAGTGATGTTTTGTGTTAGTGTTACTAGACATTTTTAATGAATAGTTCGTTGATATATTGAAAAAAAAAAAACCTGTATCCAATGGAAACAAAATGAAAGAAAGAAGATGTTTTATCTAAGAAGATGTTTTATTTTATTTAATATTAATAATGAAAATATTTTTTATTTATTTTTATTCTTATTTTATTTTCTATTAATAGGAAAAAAATTAACTTTTTACCATAAAAGGAGTAAAAATAACTTTTTATTATTGTCTATCTTCATTTTTTAAATAAATTTTGAAAAACAACTTAAAAGGATAAAATCAAAACATAATACTTAACCAAATAATCTCTAAATTTACTTTTTTCTTACTTACATTTGACCATAGTTTAGAATTAAAATTTAAACAAAGGAGATTATTTGAAATTTAATGATAGTCCAAAATGAATACTTCAAAATGTTTAAGAATTATGTTGCATTTTTTAAAAGAAATTTAAGAGCAAAAGGTATGTATGGCCTAAATTTTAAGGAGTGAATTAATTTTTCTTATACTGAATTAATTACAGAGGAGTGTTGTTATCTTTTCTCTTTATTATATATTGAGTAAAATTAACTAAATAAGAAGTATGATAATTTATTGCAATTCTTAACAAAATTTAACCAATAATAAAGAATATGTTAGAAAGTGTGTTGTTATCTTTTCTCTTTATTATATATTTTTTTTAACTCAAAATAAATACTTTTTTAACAATAATTTTAACACATACTAAATCTTTCATGGAAAAAGTGATAGTTATTTACTTAGACAAATCACTAATAAATGATGGTGACATTGAGAATTTTAATGTACTTAATTATCAAAGAAGTAATGAGAAAATGATTCTCTCTCTATATAACAACAAAAGACATACTTAGTATTTTTTATTACTACAACGATTTTAGAGTCATCTTTTAATATTGGTGGATGTCTCCTTACAAAATATAAAAATTCCACTATTCTTGTTTTTTGTTAGGAATGAAACTTCACTTGATCTAAATGTTGATTTGTAGTATATGAATTTCCCTCAAAATTCTAGTAGTAATATCTTGTGTTATACTATTTCTCTTGTTATATATAAGAAACAAATAAAATTATTTTTTAATATAAAAAAATATGATCACTTTTAAATGCATTAATTGTTAATTTTATTTTATATTCTTAATTTATTATAAAGTCTATTAATGAGATATTTCATTTTTAATAAAAATAGATATATTTATTGAACTATTGACAATAAAATTGATTAAAAAATTATTTCATAAAATATTAGTGTCATTAAATACAATTACCACTTAGACTATTTAATTTTGTGAGTGTTTTTAGAATAAAATTTAAATTTATAATATTTTTAATTAAAACTAACCAATTTAACTATTTTTATTAATAATAATAAATTAGATATTTATTTCTTTTATATATATATATATATATGATAATATTTTATAATTATGTGTTATATTGGATATCCATTTCAAGATTGGGAGTCCAATTGTGTTTCACTTATAATGATCCATATTACATGTATGAATTTAATGACAAACGTTTGAATTTAAATATTTAAAATATTGAATAAAATGTTAATTTTTAAAAAATAACTAAATTTAGTAGATTATTTATAAATGAAATGAGTTGGTCAACTCATGAAGTGGACTAACCCATGAAATAAGCTAAGTAACTTTTTATAGTAAATAATTTTTTTAAAATTTAAAGTTTATGAACTGCGCCCAATCCACATGGATTTCCGGATTTTTACTTTAAGACGATAGTCTATGGGCTTCCTGTATATGAACTTTTTGACCCTGAGTTTTCGTGTGTTGCCCTGTCCCACAAGAATCAAGACTAAGAGGAATGAAATGGATCGCTTAAACAGGTCTACAAACAAATTTTTTAACTTGAAGAAGGAATATTGGTTACCATTAACTTTTTAACAGAAATATATACCTAACTTGTTACTACATGCTAGTTGCGAAATCATTTGTAAGAACACTTAGCTTTCCAGAGTGAACTCAAATGTTTGTAGCTAACAATTTTACAATCAAAATCCACATGTATATAACTTAAAAGAGAAAAAAAAAAAAAAAAAAGAACCAGCATGTACGACGAAGAAGTTTGTTAAACGTGTTCCAACTGAGAAAGGAAAGAAGTTACGTTTTCTTCTTACGCAAAATAATATTAGCGATAAATGATGAAGAAATTATCAATTGTCATTGATGAAACCCCAACACACCTTTATTTTTCTGAATAATAAAAAAAGAAACTAATAACCATATTAAAGGTCCTGATCGGTATCTAATAGTTGCCTTAGACTCATAGTAGATCACTCACATCGACACAACTGTTTTAGATCATCCACTCTCTCCCTCACCTTTGTTTCTCTAGTAGTATATATACTACCAACACACCACTTCAAAGCTCGCAACAAAAATTCGTACACAGGCCCCAAAAACAAGGCCTGACATGTCCCCGATGTGACTCTCCCAACACCAATTTCCGTTATAGACACGCATAAGATTGAACATTATATTTTTCCACGATTTTACAATCCCATGTTACATCACATTTTTTGGGCCTTTTCCATTTCTCTCTCATTTTAATTTTCTTATAATATCATTTGAAACAATTGACAGTGCTATAGAGCATGAAACCCAAATTCTAAATTTATTAATTTAAGTTTTATAGCCTAAAACAGACCTGACATCAATGCATTTTATACTTAATGCCAACAATTCAATCAACTTATCGGTGTCTAGTTTATAGAACCTCCGTACTCCCAATCAAATTCAAATCTATCCAATCAATGTCAATTTACAAAACTAGTCGGTCCTCTCATCAAGGATACTTCTCTGCAAATCCTTTCTCTAGCTCCAAGGCAGTAAGGCAGGTAATGTTTTGTGCAAGTGTGTTGCTTGCCGAAGTATGGTGCATTTGGTTAAAATATAGTGCTAAATACGATCTCAAGCACATTATCCATTTTAAGGTGCTCACTGTAGATATACCATAGAAATATTAATAACTTAAAACAGTTCCCAAGTTATATCAATGGACCTGCTTTTTTTCTATATTGTTCTTCTGCAGGAGTTTTTTCTTGTGCCAATTAGTCAGCACTTAATGCTTTAGCATTCAGTAGATGCATTTTATTATGTGAAATTCTATGATGCCCTCGGAAATTTAGGGGTTTTCTTCTATATTGTGAAACTCTTCCATGGTGTGCTCAAGCTCATTTACCTAATGGTTCAAAAAACAACTGTACCACAATCCTAAGATTTCTAAAGATATCCTAGCAATCCTCTTGTAATATTATGTAGTCCGTGATCTGCACGTCAGGGAAAAAAAGATTTCCATGCGTTGTTAGTCTTAGGCATGAAACAAATAATTTATATCAATTGTCAGTACAGATAACAAATCAATCAACAAGTTTTAATCGGAGGAAAATAAAATATAGACAAAATTCTTGTTGCAGGGATTACATTAAGTAATGAAATACGTTACACAGGCTTGGCATGAACCAACTTTCAGAAAACGAGAGGAAGGAAAGGAAACCTAACCTGGAGGGTACAAGTGGCGAATTTGACACTAATTAATCCACAATAATGTCTACATAACCTAGTTCTTTTTGTGGAAACAATGACCTAAAATGTTGCATACGACTAACATAAGAAGTTTCCCAAGAACGAGATTCAGCATTACAGTATCTCGACCACTGCAATGCGGTGGGAGGTAACGCTGAATCAGCCTTCAAAACAACCTGTATATTAGTCAAAAGTAAACAAAGTCAATAACTTAAATTAAATTAAAGGTTTAATTTAAAATAAAATACATCATATTGTACCTGTACAAAGTGACAATTGTGCACAAACCCAATGGAAATAAGACGGTGACTTGACTGAGATAGCGGTGGTCGTCCTCTAAGAGGGAAAAAGGTCATGCTCTCCTTTAAGGATAAAGAGACCAGGACCACATTATATCTTGAGGCAATTACATAGCCCATATCTGGTATGGTCATCCACTTATCAATAGATGCTTGCTTGCCAACATACAAAGATTGCCTTAGTTCAGCCACCCGTTCATTGCTACCAAAGAGTTTGGCGTAATTATTTTGCCACTGTTGAAGCTCTCTAATTAAATCCTGACGGACTAGAGCCCATGATTCCTCACCCATACCAAGTTGAGCTGCAACTGCACGATAACCACAATTTGAATCTGCTTTCACATCAATAATGTCTTCAATAAATGGGTGAATCTCAACCGGAAATTGGTCCATCATAGGTAGAACCCTCCTGCGTTTAGACTCACGGACTGGTTTCTGAGATGAAGGGCGAGATGATGTGGTATCATGGGCAGGATGCAATGCATCAACATGCTCCCAATATGAAGGATCAAATTTAGTTGATCCATCTCTTTTCAACCCCTCTAGAGCATCCTTTGTTCTTACCTCTTCAGGAGGTGGACACTTTGAAGCTGTTTTAGGAAATGCTATTTCATGTAATTTAGCCTTTAGAATAATTTTCCCAGAATAATCAAGTTCTTGAAATCGCTTGTGCAAAGCATCAATTTCAGGTTGCAACGATAACTCAGACCCATCGTCATTTATTCCCTGGTCACTAAAATTTAACTTCCTCCAATGAACATGAATTGCCTCCAAGGGAATTGGGTGACACATCGTTCTGTACCTGGCAAGTTCACATGCACAAGGTAGACCATGTGTATTTCTAACTGTGCACCCACATAGAGAACTATCAATACCAACGGTCTTTACTCGATCATTCTCATAAGTTATATGACTAAATGCACTCCTTGATACAAATCCCACCAATTTGATGTAAAATGGAGTATTATGCCAGTGTTCCACTACGTTTTTGCTTTTCTCGAATGACGCCTTAATCTCTTTGTGTTGCAATTTAATCATGTTCTTCATAGCATCCCAATAACTACGCATATTCTCCTTGCTATCTTGAAGCAAAGTCTTCAACCTCCAATGTGTCGCCTCAACCCTATCAAGTAACACATAATAATAATAATATTTATAATAATAAATTAACATAATAAGTAGCATAATAATAAATATTATAATTCTATACCAAATAATAATAAAAATAATTTGACATCATCATAATTAGCACAATTATAATATACTTTTCATGATAAATTATTAAATTTTGAGTTTGGAAATACCTATTGGTTGCTGTGTTACCCAAATGCATCACCTGATTTGTCCATGCAGTGACAAATTTTTCCTTGTGTGGAATCAACCATGTATTTTTCACATAATCACCAAAAACAGGAAAATCTAAGCAAACTTTGTCAAATAATGTCAGACGTTGCATATATTCACCCTCATTAGGAGAATTCACAACAACGTCCCATGCATCCATCACGAGGTCTTGTTTCTCCTTCGAATGAACTATCGACTTGCATTTAGCCTTCACATTCTGGTTGATGTGAAAACGACATAACAAATTAGAAGAGCTCGGAAAGACCACCTGCACTGCATTCATTAGAGCAATGTCTCCAACAGTCACAATCACTTGAGGTATGTTATCATCTTTGACAATCAATCCTCTTAACTTTTGTAGTGCCCAAGTGAAGTTATCAACTCGCTCAAACTCCACAAAAGCAAATGCAACAGAGAATGTTAACTCTGTTGAAGTAACACCAACAATCTCAAGCAGTGGTAACTGATACCTATTGGTTTTATAAGTGCTATCAATGATCAATACAGTGTTGAAAGCACCCAGAAGTTTAATGGTGTCTGGATGTGTCCAGAATATATCTCTAATAGCATCAGAATCGTCCATTTTTCTATGCCAATACACATATCGATCATGTTCCAACAATTTCAATAGGTGTTGCATTTCTGAACCTTTTTTAGAGGATCGATAAGCCTGTCGGGCATTGTAAATCTGCTTGATAGTAGTGACATTACCCAAATTATGATCTTTCAATGTCAATAGTATGTCCTTTGGCTTCATCATGTTCTTTGTCATATAATCGACCAAAGACTTCTCTTCAGCACTCAATCGACCAGCATATGGATGACCCTCTAATGTTTCCTCTAAGTCATGGTTGTGACAACCACACATTACCTTAACAATCCATCCTTCAGCCTTTTTTAAAGCTTTTCCCCTTAGCCTGAAGGGACAATCACATTTTCTAGTGCCATTCACCTTTCGGGATAATGCATTCTTGTATGGTCCTCTATATTTTCCGCTTCTATCGCAACCCATAATTACAAATGTCTTCCTTTGATTACATCTTGTAGATCTTGTAGATCTTGTAGATGTCTCTGATCTCAAAATAATAAGGACAAATCCATTCTCTTTTGCAACATCTCGAGCCCAATTCAACATAGCATCTCGAGAAGGAAAAACCTGAAAATATAAATAAAAATTGAGATTTTCGTGGTCACATGATGATAATAAAATCTATAATTCAATTACCTCTGTAGTGTTGAATGCATCACTACAATCAATAGACTCATTTATAGCCCCGTCATTTGGCATATTCACTTCTTCAGACATCTTACTAACATGGTCTTCCATGTCTAGCCACAAATAAAAATGTAATTAAAAAAGATATAAATTTGTAACATCTTGAAAAAGGGTACCTCAACGCAGAAAATCGACTATTTGATTGAACAACTTTAGGTAAACAATACGATTGGAAGTAGGATTGCAATGAAATAAGATTAACATAGAATTCTATTACCCTTGATAGAATAGACAAGAGGAAGAGAGGAGAAAAAAGGTGAGAAGGGTTTAAAGAACAATGAGAATTGGCAGTAGAGAATAGGATTTTACGGTTTTCAGATTAAAAAAAAAGTATTTTGAGTAATTGAAAAAACTGAATGAGAAACGTTTACCGGTTAAATGGTGCATTTAGCAATTGCCAAATAATAATTTGACTCACTTCTCAAATAGGTTGGCCCTAGCCACCCTATGCAGAGCACTAAAAAAAAATGCAAATTTAGCATGTACACAAAACAACAAAAAGGGGAAGAGAGAGAGAATTTGATTCTTACAAACATTAAAAAGAATGAGCAGATTACAATCAAACAAATTAATTTCCTATCCTAAACTAAAAATAATGAGCAGATGACAATCAAACAAATTAATTTTCTATCCTAAACTAGAACATGAGAAAAAAATTGTCTTGAGATTAAGAAAGCAATGTCCACCATGTAAAACTAGTAAATTAGTGTCTAAACAAAAGCTTAAAAAATGTGGCATTGAACCAAAGTTCACAAAATTGGTAGCAAGCAGCAGGCTGCCTACACTTAATAATGCAATAATAAAATATTGACTTTACCTGCATGCCAAATTTAACAAGAGATTGGAAATATTGATTAAGGGATGCACCAACCAACACAGGAAGAAACACAACCTGTAGAGAGAGAATGAAGAGACAACTGAAAGGAGATACCAAAGGAACATCACAACAAATCAGAGACAGACAGCAAGAAGGAGGGCTTACTTTCAATGTTGGTATTAATAAGTCAATTACTTCCACAGCTTCATATTTTCCAACAAATTGAGCTGTCAAAAAGGGAGTCATGATCCACAATGTTAATTTTTCAGTTAGTCAATATGAGAAAAAATTTACAGTTTATGAAAAGTAGTAAAAAATCATAAAATATAATAATTCAGTCACTGTTCAACCATGAAATATAACAGCTCAGTTTCTCCCTCTCCCACCTTCCTCTTTGAAAAACTAAACAGCTCAACATGAAGGAATTCAATAGAGGCCACACTTCAGTGTGCATCATGCAGAGAAACCTTTAAATTGAGGCAAGTCATGGCCTGTGGGAGCCCACATCCAATACAGAAACTATGTTGGGCCTCCTATTATAGAAGTAATTTTTATGAGCTTCAATGAGGTTGCAACAATCATTAGTATAGAATCTATAGATAGGACACATTGGATTTGGCACCTAATTCTTAATAAAATAATCTCATTTCTCAGCATTTAAATAAATTCAAGCGGGAGCCATGCATTCACATTCCTAAGCCATGATCAAATTAAGGTGTGTTTGGAAGAGCTTATGTAAAGTTTATTTGGGCTTAGCTGCACTTCTGTAAGTGTTAGGAAAATCATATGAAAATAGCTTATGATATGTCCATAAGCTGTTTTCAACTTAGTTCAATAAGCTTTCTAGGATAACTGATAAAGACAGCTTATATCTTATGTAAAAATAGTTTAAACTGACTTCTTCAATCATAAAAATAACTCTTATCTAAGAGCTTACATGATAAGTACTTATTCAACAAGTGCTTAATTGAGTTATTTACCCAAATCCACCCTTAATCTATGTAACAGACATAACTGTTTTCAGCTTTATATAGTACAACCTATGATCAGAAAAAGGCATTTCATAACCACTCTATCAACTAAGCTACAACAAGAATAACAGGTAAATGGTTGATCACGACCATTAAAGTTCTATTATAGATTGGGTATCTTTGCAGTTATGAAGGTTTTCACAATTATATTTCCTTCTATACGTCAGACTTAAATAAAGAAACAGACACCAAGCATACCAGATTGAATTGAAATAAGTTGTTCCTCTCTCTCTCTTCTACTTCTTTTTCTTTCTTTATTTTTCAATAATTATGGTGAAAAAGAAATTAAGGTGTCCAGGTTAGTGTAAGGTCTATTATGTGGGTATTTACTTGTATAACTTTATAGTTTATACTTAAATTTTTTTATAAAAAAGGTAAAACAATTTGAGTTCAGTAAATTAATCACCATTCCACTTATAACAGAACAAGATTTTTCAAGGACTTATAATACTTTTACTCAATCCGTTGGTCAATTAAGTGGCATAAAAGGGTTATGGAAGGGGAAGGCCAGATCAACATGTATCTCATTGATAATGGAGTCATGCTCTGGTAGCCAAATATAACCACCAGTTGACTGTAGTTAACTAAAGTTAGTGATGTTAATCACATAACCTAGATTTGAGGGACAGCTAGGAAATATTACACAAGTGAGATTTTATTTAGGGATTTTTCACAGAAAAAGTAAGAGAGGTGCAGTAATATTTGGTTCAAAAAGGATTTTTCAAAGAAAGAAATAGGCAAACTATTGGCAGTGGACATACACTACAGAGTGCCTGGAGTTATTGTACTGTGTTGTTATGTTCCCCTTTACCGATTCAGCTCTCCCCTCTTCTACATATCACCATTTATACTCCTACAGCCCTATTATTTGTTGTTATAGCAGGTTTCAACTGGAGCCCATATATCCTATTCTTATATTACCCCATAAGTCATGTGCCATCTCAAATTTAATTATGAAATCCCTTTCCTTTCATTCTCTATTTAAGCATAGCCTCATTTTAGGTGTAGTTTTCTTCCACTATTTAATCACTTAATTGCTTTAATGAAAGAAACAAGTAACACTGTGCTGCAGGCTCTGGGGGTGGTGTTAATTCTGTGTTCAAAGAGAGCAAGCGAATGGCTAAATTTAAAAAATATTGGTTACACTTTGTAGTTAATATAAATATATACCTCAAATTGTTACTACCTGTTAGTTACAAAATCATTTGTATGAACATTTAATTTTCAAGAGAAAAGTCACCATAATTTTGGTCTGCTAGAAATGTCAATGCTAAGAATTTTACAATAATAGACAAACTTAAGTTTAAAAGAGAAAGAAAATGCCAGCATGTATGAGGAAGAAGTTTGTTAAACATGTCCCAGCAGAAAAAGGAAAGTCATGTTTTCTTATTATGCAATACTAAATAATTATATCAGCACTAATATTTGAACATCAATTTGTAGTACATGATGAAACGTGATTATCAATTGTCATTGACGAAAGTCTAACACACGTTTTCCATCATTAACTAATAACCATAGTAAAGGACTTGTTCTATATCTAATAGTTTTGTCAAAGCACTGGATCACTCACTGACACAACTGTTTTTGGATAATTCACTCTCTCCCTTCTCATTATTTCTCTCTCTAGTAGTTACTTACTACCGACACACCATCCCAAAAAGAAGGCCTGAAGTTCCCTGATATGACTCTCCCAGCACCAAGTTCTGTTATAGGCATGCATAAGGATAAACATATTATATTTTTCCACAATTTTACAATCCCATTTTACTTCACACATATTTTTTGGGCCTTTTCCCTCTTCCATTTCTCTCTCCTTTTCAACTTTGTTTAACATCATTTGCAACAATTGACAGTATTTAGAACACTGAAACCTGAAGTCTAAATTTATTTAATTTCAGTTTTATAGCACATAGAGAAGACCTTGCATCAATTATTTTATAATTAATGCTAACAATCCAATCAGCTAACTGATTAGTGTCTAGTTTATAGAACCTCCACACCTTTCAGACAAATTAAAATTTATACAATCAATGTCTAGTTTATAAAACTAGTTAGTCATCTCATCAAGGATATCTCTCTGCAAATCCTTTCTGATGCTCTGAGGGAAGTAAGGCATGTAATGTTTTGTGCAATTGTGTTGCTACCGGAAGTATGGTGCATTTGACTAAAATACAGTGCTAAATTCAATTTCAAACACGTTGTCAATTTAATAGTGTTCATTGTAGATACACCAGAGAAAATTAATTATAGAAGTGATAATGTAAAAAAGTTATTCCCAAGTTATATCAATTGACCGGCTTTAACAACTTGTATCGATACAGGTAACTTGTAAGTTTTAATTGGAGGAAAATAAAGTACAGAGACAAAATTCTTGTTGCAGGTATTACATGAAGTAAACAACCAAAAAAAATTACACAGGCATGGCATTAGCCAAATTCGATAACACAAAAGAGGGAGAAAGGGATACCTGGTCCCGGTACAAGTGGCGAATTTGGCACCAATGAAGGACTTCAACTAGAAAAACTGAATGCGAGTGAATGAGGAGAGAAGATTCTACTTATCACCTGGAGATTGAATTGGGAACAAACGATCTGAATTGACGTTAGGTTTTGTGAAGGCATAGGGTTCTTGAGACTGAGTTTTGATTCTAAAATTTGGGGATTTTAGCATTCGGGGTTGGGGTTGGGGTGGGGGTGGGGTGGGGTGGTAAAGTGGGATAGGCTGTTAAAATTGGGTTGGCTGAATTTTGCCCGCTGTGGGATGTGGGCTGAAAAATGATCTCGTTTCATTTATTGACAGGCCCATAATATTAACATCCCTTTTTTCTTCTTCTCACCCTCCACTTTATGGTTTGACCTACCTTTTCAAAACAAGCTAAATGGGATGACCTTAGTAAGTTTGTGTGTTGGATTCTCTAAACTCAGCCCTATTTTACCACTTAATGTTCCTTAGATTTAAGATTCTTAGGTACTTGCTAAATGGCTTATGGTAGTTCCATTTATTGATATATTATTGAATTATTTATTTTCTCGATTATTCTCTTTTTTCATTGGTTAAAAAAATATATCATTCACGTATAAACCCCAATCGATGGGATAATTCAACCTATTTAATTTATGGGTTGTGTATGTTATAGTTAAACAACCTAATGGGTCCTCAAATGTATCAAGTCATTAAAACTTGAAAGTAACAACATTTAAAATGATAAAAATTGAATATCATCGTGAGGGATTGAAGGCAATTTCATAAATTTAATCCTAACTTGAACAATAGAGGATGATTTTAAATTGATTGACTTAGAAAAATAACAACTGAAATTAAAAGAAAAAAAGGAATGTTTGATTTTTTAGGTTATATATTTTAGCATGTAAGAACGCAAAGAAAATTTATTTATTTAAAAAATGTTGGGATTCCAATTTATTTTTTTTCATGTAGAATTTTTAATTTTGTGTTTTAATTTGATTTTATTTTTTATTTTGTCTACCAAATATTTTTAATTTATTTAAATTTAAATTTTTGGGGCAATTAAATATCTATCCCTAATTAACAACCTTAATTTCTTTGGTAAAATTAAAGAGGAATGAGCATTAAGTTTATAAAATTTTAACGATAATTAATATATCATTATTTATAACCTACAAGATTATTAGGTTTGCATCTCACGGTACATTTACAAAACAAATTTTCAATTTGTAATCATAAATCTTTTTTAAGGGTGATTAAGTCTTGACAAGCATTAAGAAAAAAACATATAAAGACAAAGATAGGAAAGATAAACTGTCATTAAAATTCTCAAATAAAATATCAATAAGTTACATAGAAATCTACCTAACCCTAACAAAATGGGGGTTAACTATACATAAAAAAATGAAAATAAATAATAAATGAGGAAGAAGAAAAAGAAAAATTCATAAACGCTTAAAGAGATATAAGCTTCCATTTCAATTGTCCTCCTTGTGCCCATAGAGCTTCTCTAGAAAAAAACACGGTAATATTCCTATATGATGACTCCAAACTAAAGAATGAAAAGAGGTTTGTCTCTTTAAGTAATATTAAGACCACCAATCTCGATAAGACAAAATGCAATAATATAAAAAATCAAAAGTGATGAGGTCAAATGAAGGTTGGAGGGAAAATAGGTGATATTCATAATCGATATGACACCTATATCTCCTTACACCATTTATTTCAACATAAGAATAGACAACAATTATCTCACCTAAATTATCAAGCAAATAGTTGAGATTGATAGATGGAATTTTTGGTTTCATTAATGTTGAAACTATAACAATCTAAAAACAAACAACATTTTTTCTTGACTTCTAAAACTTTTAGACTTTTTGATGCTTTCTTATTTCATAGATAATATTTTTTCTAAGAATTAAAAAACTTTCTTATACATTAGCCTGATAACGTCCTATCTCCCTAAGTTACACTAAATTTCCACATGTATATCAAATCATGCAACAAATAAGTAAAAAAGAAAATTGAATACTATTTTTCCTCGTATCATGTTTATAGTTTTCAAAAAAGGATAAATGAGTTAAATTTTCATACTACTTATTCTCTAATGTCTTAACTAATTACACTTAAAAATATATTGATTTATTTTCTTTTCTTTTAATTATGAATGACCTCCTAAACTCTACATATAACACCCTAAAAATTAAATATTAAAAATAATAATATTTATAATAATTATATATGATGTAGTAGTTTAAAAATTAATTAATTAAATTATTAAGCATGAAATAATTAATTAAGATATAGAAAAACATGATAAACTATGAGATTAGACTAAGAAATTATTGATTAAGTTTTAGTCAACCTAAGTCAAATATTGGTCAACTCTTATCCACAAAAGTCAAAGGTATGAGAATGACAAGTCAACTCATTACAGACAATTTAGTAATAAAAGAAAATTAGTCTAACTTAATATTTATAGTTTTAAACTTCAAATTAATTAATTAATAAAATAATTAAAATAAAAAATGCTTAACAAAAGTAGTAATTATAATTGATAACTAAGCTAATTAATATTTGAACATTTTTATTAGAATATAAAATTAAAGTTTTAATGACACAAAGGATTTACTAAAAATTTAGTAATAATTAGAATTAATGAAATTAAATATCCTAAGGTGATTATTGATTTAAAAATAGGATTATTGAAATTAATTAAGTTTAGAAAGAAAACTAGATAAAAATTAATTACTTTGTTTAGTTAAGTGACTTAATTAGTTGTTAAATAGATTACAGACATAAAATTAATTAATTTAGGAATAGAAATATTAAATAAATAATGAGAGATTAATTAAATTAATTATTAAACATAAGAAAAAAAATAATTAAAATAGAATTATACATAATAAGCTAGCCGATAAAATTTAAGCAAAATGGTAAAAATTCTACTAATGAAATTGGCATGAAAATCGAAGTGAACCTATACTTAACTTAACTGGCTCTTGTATGAGCACAATTAAAAATCAAATAGAGACATAGAGAAAGGGGAGAAGGGAACTGAACATTTTAAAAGGTATTAGGGTAGGGTTTTTGTGTTTTAAGTGAAGGAATAAGATAAATAAATTCACTTGTAGCCACCAAAAGTTCTAAATCACTATTTTCTCTCTAAGAAATCTTTTCTTCATCTTTATTTCTAAAATTTTATCCCAAAATTATATATTATCTAACCATTGGAATAAATAAGACTTCAAGTATAATATTAAGAAAACAACAAACTTTCAATAAACATTCATCGTTAAGTATCTTGAAGTTATGAAAAGGAGTATGAGGGGTATTCACGTCGAACATGTTTGATGATTACTTTCATGGTTTTATTGTGTATTTTTCTTTGTTTGTGTATGAATTTTCATGTTGATTTGGTGAAAGTAATATAAAAGATAACAAGTAAAAAGATGATGAATAACTACTATTATTTTTTAACTTTTTTTAAGTATCTGTTAATTGATTTTATGTGAAATGATGATATACCTAAATGGGGTCTTTAAGTTTATCTTTATTTTTATTTTTTTGAATTTTTATGAGATTATTTAATATTTTTAAGTTAATTTTCTTTTAAAGATGTTCAATTTGTTTATAGCCATAGGAAATTATTTTGATCAAAATTTGAAAAACTGAAAATATGTTAATAATCCATAAAGTATAGGCATACGTTGTGATTTCTTTGGTATTTAATTATGAGATTTTTCTATTTTAACAGTTGTCTTGTTAAATTACTAGAGTTTTTTCTTGGAAATAAAATAAATATTAGAAAATAGTTTCAATGAATATCATGACTTGGAATTTTTATTATAATCTTATGATACCCTTCATGTTTGTTGAAAAATTATATAGAATTTTTGGAATCTATTTAATATTTATTAAAATTTGATAGTCAAATGCTTTGTTATTGACAAATAACTTTGACAAAATATAAAATGATGGTAAACAAAATTATTCGGCCTTGAGAAACATTATGTGAGATCCTAAGATATGAAAGATGAACTCTTTTAAAATTTAGGACCATTGGACTTTATTAGGTATTTTTAATATTTTTGAGAACTTAGAAAATCATAGTAAACATTATAAATTAATTATGATAAATGTTTATTGTGGATAATATACAATGAAAAACTCTATTTTTTAGTTTCATAACCAATTGTTATAGTTTGTAATTTTTGGTAATTAATGGGTCTTTAATGTTATGTATGTGCGTATATTTAATGTTAAGTGGTATGTTAAACATTATTGATTATGAGTTTATTAGTGAATAAGTGTGATGGTCAAACCTTATTAGGAAGACTTTAATTTGTATTATAATTATATGATTAAATTATTGACATTGACTTTTGCATTTTTTATTGTTATAAACCTTGGAAACCAGGAATTTTTAGGCATTGTGTGTTGTGTACTCAGATATGATGTATACAGTTAAATTATTTTGGATCATGAGATAAATGAACTCTCGAAAACAAAGTGCATTTACTAAAATGAAGGTGATATCAAGTAAATGATTTGTTCGTTACGAAAGTAAGTAATTAATAAGTAAACATATAGTGTGAATATAATCATATGACAACACAATAATAATAATAATAATAATAGAAATTAGAATTTGTGCATAAGATAATTGTGAATATGACAGAAGACAAACAATACGTTTGCAATAAATATAGAGGAATACAACTTGGATGAAATTCAAAAACTAATAGCAGTGAGAAAATTCATGAGACTTTTTAAAATGATAAATTATGAATGTTATTTGTATTGTAATGGGGTAATGATGTGGATTATGATATTTTAGATTATTAAATTTGTAAGGACATACGAAAGAAAAATAATATTTCTCTAGTGGGTTGTAATAGGTAATGAAATTAATGATATTCAAAATGAAATGAGATGTAAAAAAATATATAATAATCCTTCGGGTGAGAAGTCATTTGGGTGAACGAGATTCATGGTGACATTTCAAAATATGTTGTTAATGATGAGGCCATCATTACGACTGACATCAAATTATGAACCACCTAGGGTGAAAATTAGGTGTACCATTTGTAGTATGCTTATGAGTTTACATATGTGGACGGTCATTGTTTTGAATCGAAAGCATGGAAGGTCACATGAACTCACATTTAATAAGATTAAATAAGGGTTTTGAGTTGAGAAGACAGTCGTTAGAGCTTGTGGATATGATAGGACAAAAAGATATCTTATGGATTATTTAATCACAAGTTGGGAGATGTAATGCCAAGTTGTGAAAGTTTTGCATGAAGCCGATTTGACAATATTGACAAAAGTGAGGTAATTTTAATTGGTGAGAACCTTAGAGTACCAAGGAGGGTGGACTCCCGACAAGTCATTAGGATTTAAGTAAAGTAAGTTCACTGAGTTTTGAATGTTTTAGTGACAATGAATTCATATGTTTTAAAGTCAAACTAACTATCTATTTTAGGACAAGTGGTGATTGAAAGAGAATAATTTAGAAAATTAGTGTTTGTGTGTGTGTATTGTTTGTTTGTGTGAGGTAGAAGACTCATTCATACATTTTCTTTATCTATTTAGTTAAAGACTAGTGTTCAGATGCGATAAATGACGCTGAAATGAATTAACTACTCAAAGTGATAACAAAGTGAAAATAAAGGGTTCAAAAAAAGAAATTCTCTAAGAATGCTTATTAGTTTTTTTATAGAAATATGATAATTAGATTTCATCGAATTACTGCTTAAAGATTTAGTTTTTTATTATCTAAAAGAGGGTAAATTAGATCTTTATTTCATATTATATTATTCTATCAAGAGGAAACTCAAATGTATTACATTTTGAATTTGATTATACTAACATACATTGTGTAGATAAATTATAGTAATTTAATAGTAGATGTGATGATGTTTAAGTGAAATTTTAATATGTTTCAAAGATATTATTGGTAAAGTAAATATTTTATTTAATTTGTTTATTTAATAATGATGTTTTCTTAATATTTGTTTATAGATGTAATTATTATGAACATGCAAACTAAACTCTTTCATGATATAGAGATTTATTAATTTATGATGTTTTTCACGATGCGTGATTTTATTTATATAAATTATATTATTAAATATTTTTAAACTAATGACGAGTTAACATGATAAACAATATTTTGTAAATTTTCAAGTTATGAGGTTTTGTACTAAAGTTAAAAAGACGAGAATCAATATTTTATATAACTAAGATTTGTTTTCAATTGTAAAAGTTTCAAATTATTCTACCAGTTTCTAAAATACTAAGAAATTCATTATAATAATTAAGGGTGTTACACTACACATTCACATACACTAGAATTAAGGCAATTAAATTGGTCCTTTTTACTATTTTTCCCCTCCTTTATGATGATTTGATTTTAAGAAGTTAAAGAATAAAAAGTTGTAATATCAATCTCTTTAAGTATTGGTAGGTAGTAGTTAAAATGTTAAAGAAAGTAGGCTAACATTTAAAACTCTTTATTTTTTTTATACAATGGGTTCAACAAAAGATGAAAGTAACTTTATATGGGCTAAATTAAATTTTTAATCCTTTATATTTTAATAAAATTTATTTTGATCATTTATCTCTTAAAATATTCATTTTTTTCCTTTCATTTTAAAACTTGAATCAATATTGTCCTTTTGTCAATTTGAAACTAAAGTTGTTAGTATTTTATATTTTAAAAATAATTAATTTTAATTTATTAAATTTTAAAACATAATAGATTTTATCAAGAAAAATAAACTAACCTAACCCTAGAGTCATTTAGGATAATGTGAGGTTGTTAAAGTAGTTGGAATAAGGGGTGTGACATAACCATCATATCAATGTCGTCATAGTTTTGCCAACAAGCGAACAAAAGACATGTAAGAAGGGGTGAATGAGAGAGATGTAAGAGAAAGGGAGAGTATGAGAGAAAGTGATGTGAGAAATAATGGTAAAAGGGAGAAACACAAAAGAGAGGGAGACACAAAAAAGGAGGAAAAAGGAAGAGGAAATGAAAAAATAAGAAAAAACACAATGGGTGTTCCACTGTTAAAGATAGTCTTTAGAATGATGTATAATAGTTTCACAATTATCGATGCAAGAAAAAAGTCATTTTTTCTATTTTTTGTCTCTATTTTCTTTTGTTCTTTCTTTATATAGCTTATTTTAAAATTTAATAATTTTATTTATATAAATATATATGTTTTTAAAAATCATAATAAATTTAAATATACTTAATATTTTTTAAGATAATATCTCCTCAATTAAAAATATAATTAATAATATTTTTTAATTTAAATGTAATTATATTTGTTATGCTATTAAATAATTTAAAACTTTATTCTATTTATGTACATATATTTTTTAAATAAATAATAAATATAAATAAAAACTATATAATTTTAACAAAACTAGTTAATATAAAAATACTTGTTTTAATTACATTTATTACAATATTTATATAATTTAAAAAAAATAAAAAAATAGATAAAAAATATATATAATTTTTTCATTCAATTGAGTAAAATTTTCATGCTTAGAATTTTTTATTTTTATTATT